>ML977036.1:38288-110104 GCA_010015675.1 Byssothecium circinans | reverse complement strand
TCCTTCCAGCGCTCGTCGCTGCATCGCTTCTGCCTCTTCATACTTTCCCTGCCTCTCTAGCACCGAACCAAGCTGGCTGACGCTGGTGAGCGTGTCTGGGTGCTCTCGCCCAAGCACCTTCTCCCTAATGTCTAACGACAATCGAAGAAACCCCTCCGCTGCCGTATACTCTCCCCTCAGAAGCAGATACCATCCTGCGCTCAAAGCGCTCTCCGCTTGCTTCTCCAACCCTTCCCTGTCTTCTGTCGTATGGCTTACGATCTCTTTCAGGTGCGGCAGCAGCACTTTACACTGCTCCCAGGTCTGATAGTCCCCGCTCGGAAATGCCGCGCTCAGAGCCTGTATCGACTCCTTCACCCACTTGCCGAGCTCGCTCTCCGCCTCCAGCCATCTCCTCATTGACAGCTGCACTAACCGGTGCATCGTCAATGCCTGCTCCCCGATCTCGGTCCTCACCAGGGAGAAGCTGAGCAACGGCGCTAGAGCGTCGTCGAAGTCGAGCTGGCTGGTATTGGCCTGTTGTAGCAGCCAGCGCGGAATCCCTTGCTTGTCAAACATGCTCATCAGCGCAAGCAGATCGGCAGCCGACCGCTCCGTTTTCTGGATGTGCTGGAACGAGATCTGCCATGTCGCAATCACCGCATGCCGGATGCTGTGGTCTCGCCGGATGTCTTTCCACTCCTTCCTGCTAAGCAGGCGCACCTGGTTGGCCTCGCTCTCCCGGAACAGCTCGAGGTAGGTAGAAATGGTCGTTGTAGATGCTCGTGTCTTGATGTACGCTGCAGCGTGTGTGACAGCAAGAGGTATGCGCTCTAGCGCGTGGACAAGCGCCTTGGCGTCTGCTCGACTGGACTCACCGAACGGCACCCTGGTGTGGAGCAGTGCCAGCGCCTCGTCTTCTCCCATCGGCTCTACCCGGAGGACGCCGCCGTGTCCGCCAACAAGATTGGTAGCTGCGACGTTGTTCCTTGACGTGATCAGGATCGTCCCATGTGCTGTCTGGGGAAGGAAGCTCTCGAGCGGCCTGCTCTGATCCGCTGCATCGACTGCCTGCACAGCGCTTGTGCCTGTGCCGTCTTGGTCACCACCAAAGAAAACACCGTTGTCGTCGACGTTGTCGAGTATCATCAGCCATTGCCCGTTCCGTCTGTCTGACAGCCAGGCATGCACCAGCTGCAAGACGTCTGCCTTGGGGTCTTCCCGCCCAGGCAGCAGAAGCTTGTCAGCCATGTCTCTGTATCCTTGCCGGAACCTGGTGGGATTGCTCGCATGTATCCAGACTACTAGCATGTGCGGCTCCGTCTCTTGGATCCTGTATGCATACTCAATTGCAATCTGCGACTTTCTGGTCTCTGGTCAGTGCTACTGTCCAGCAGGCACGGGCGAACAGTGCTCACCCGACACCTCCAAGCCCAACTAGAGCCACGCGCGTGTGTGTTGGCGCGGCTGCTCTGCGCTCGCTAATCTTGGCGATGATGTCCTCTCGACCGACGAACAAGTCATCCCTTGCGAAGGGCACTATGAACAGGGCATTACTGGCTAGTGGCAGCAATCTTCTATAAGCGTTTGGTCTTGCTATACTCTGTAGGCGACGGTCTTACGTACACGGGGCATCCGCCGCATCCACCGCATCCACCACAACCGCAGGCGGTATCTGCTCACTTTCCAGCTCCTGCCGCACAAAGGCTTTCAACACACCAGAGATAGCACGATAGCCCTGGTCGTCTCTGCTGCTGTATCTAGCCATCTGCATGTGGTTCGCGTCGATGCTTTCGACAGTCTCCAGCGCTTGTGGGAGGCCGAGTTTTGAGGAGAAGTCGTCCACCACCTGCAGCTGTCAGCCTTGCTTTCCGACCTCTCTGCAGCGCACGACTTATAGCTATACAGAACACATACCTTCTCGCTCACTCCTTTTATACCTGTGATGCCCCGTGCCTCCTGAAACGAATGAATCTTCATGGCTCCAGTGAACGCAATCGTTACGAACTCTTCGTGGATGTTGTCTAAGACCTCGTTGTTCACTTCTAGCGTCTCAAGGATCTTCTTATTCGAATCTTGAAGGGCGAGGCGGGCAAGATTGGAAGCGATCTGGCCCCAGCCTGCGTACGCGCTGCCCCGGTGCGGCGTCCCCAGGAAGACGACGAGCTTTGTCCGATCGCGGACCATCTCTGACCGGCGGATAGCCTGCAGCAGCACGTCAGCAGAGTCGCCGTTGTTTTGCGCATCACCGGGCCCTTGCATCTTTCAGGATGATGCCACCAAGACTGTGCACTACAAGTGCAAGTGGTTTCTGCACCGCTGTCAGACACAGCCTTTGAACAATTCATCGAACAGGCTGGCGTATACTCCGTTATCAATCTCCCGCTCGAGCCGGACCGACAGATCCCGGCCATGCTGGGAGATACTGTTTTTGTTGTTGGCCTGGAAAAGACCTCCAATGACGTCTGCGTTGTATCCGTACGTCCACACTCGGGCCTGTGGGACGTCTAATGCGAGGTACTCTTCAGGCCAGAAGACGGTGGAGGACGACGACGACGCCGGGCTGGTGGAGGGCCCTTGCCCTCGTTCTGTCTCTGTTGCCAAAGGCCTGCCTGTTCGTCGTTTTAACAAAGACCTCAGACCCTTGGACTTCTTGGTCACGTCGCTGCTGCCGTTGCTCGCGCCTGCCGTCGTCTCCCATGTTCCTCGAGGATGACCTTGGAGGCCGTGGACGAACACGATACTGCAGACTGTTAGCAGCCCTCCGGCGATGTGTGCGAATGCGCGACAACCCTACTTTAAGTAGAACTGCTCATCGTTCTGTTCGCTGGCGGTCAGCCTTGTGAAGCTGTGCCGGTGCACGGTTGCCATGTGTGTTGCAGGTCCGGAAGCGCGTCACGTTGAGGGCACCACAACGATGCGCAGTATTCGGAAGAGACTGGAAGCACTCGTCGAGTCTGCAGCGGCGTGCGCATCGAGGAGGGAGGACTACGAAGGTCGTGGTTCCAGCTGCGGCGGGGTGGAGGCTGCAGGCACATCAATCTCAGCCTCACGCACAGAGGCTGCAATACGAGGTAAGCAAGTCGTCGGGCGAGCGCAGATGCGGGCGCGGGCGTGATTAAGCGCTGCCTTACAACGGCCGCTGCGCACCACTATGGCACGCTCCAGCTTTTTGGACAACCCTCGCATGAATCTGTCAGTTCACAAGACAGTAAGACGCCTGTCTGTGAGTATTATAAGGTCAACCGATCATAGAAATGAGATCACTGCTCCGACCAAGCAAGCCTCACGAGTGGGCGAAATTGTAGAACCATGGCAGCGACCAGAATCGCCCTGGAGGGCACCAGTAGCTCAAATGTATTAAGATAGTGTTGTTGAACTTGCTATGAGCGATGCTTCATAGAAGAAGAACAGCGTCTCCTTAATCTTACTATTTCCACGATGTTAGATTCTACTTTCTCAAGCGTCAAAGCACTACCGGCGTTAGTTCGGGAACAAGCGTTTAAACACAAGCCACAGCGTGAGTCAGCGACTAAAGATACTGAAAATTACGGGCTCTCTGTACCCTACGCCGATTTACAGTCAGCCTTAACAGCTTACTCATGTAAGGTAAGATAGGCGCTTAGATTATGCGAGACGTACAGGGCGTGCTGTATTAGCGAGGATCAGCAACTAGATTCGGGCGGAAGTACCTGCGGGCATGGCCATCCTGCATGAATCTCCATGCGACACCAGCTACTAAACTAGTAACAATCTCTTTGTATGTCAGAGTGGACTACAGGGTTAGATAGAACCTATCTAGCAGACTAGATAGCAGTAAGGGCCTTGTGGTGGCGCTGTAGCCACAGAAGTCTAATCTGCGATAGACAAGAGACTCTCTGCGGATCAGGCGATCAGGCGACGACGCAATGGTATTTTTTGTATTAACTATCTATGGAGCGCTCCCCGGTAGCAGTAGCAGGAGGCACACGAATAAGAATAGCAGATATCAATATGTAGGCTGAGTTGTAGTGGTGTAAAGTCGATGTACCGCTCGCATTTTTCGAACCAGGGGCTTTTTCGACCTCCAGGGAGGGACGTTAAATTATTAAAATACAATCGTCAAAGGGAAGAGCGACATGCTACAAAAGAAATCACTCCGAGCCCATTCTAAGAACAGTTGACCACACTCATAACTTGACGCAGAACCCCATCACTCACTCCCCATTCAAACAACCCAAGTATTCATATCATAAGGCAAAGATTGCCGTTCCATTACTTCCTCCCCCTCCATCCATCAGCGTCCATCGTGATCGCTTATATTGCACGATAGCTTGGGTGTACAACCTCTCCACCGGTAACCTCGTTGATGCTCTTAACAACCAGCTGCATCGGTATCATGTAGGATGTTTTGGCCGCATCATTCAACGCAAAGCAGAGTCCTAAAACCGTGGCCGTTGCCTTCGCCGCCGGCTCTTTGTCCTTCTCGTCCGGGGGTACGGGACCTCCCAAGTCTTTCTCCTTCTCGTCCGGGCGTACGGGACTTCCCACGTCTTTCTCCTTCTCGTCCGGGCGTGCGGGACTTCGCAAGTCTTTCTCGTCCAGAAGTACAAGACTTCCCGAGTCTCCCGGCAGCATGAACATCCCATTATGCGCATCGCTCTCAGACACTATACAGTGCGCAACGATGAGTTCGTCCTGATACATGCCTTTGATATGGTCCCGAATCATCGTCGGTGCGCCGGGATCCATTTTGGGAGGGCCATTTTGAGAACGTTGCATCGATAGTACAGCGCTGACTTTCCCTTTGGTCCACCCCGTGGACCGACCTCGCTTCATGACCTTGTAGTTCACTCTAGGATGAACATGGGCCCACGTAGTAACCTCCATGCCCTCCGCTAGATGCTCACTGCGTGTTGGCGTCAAGAAGATCCTGTTGTCGATTTCGGCGCCTGGCTTCAGTCGAAACAAGCACCAGTCAAGTGCCCAGTTCGAGTCCATCGGTCGCGTATACTCGCTGGCGACCTTTTCCCATTCGTCTTCTTCATAGCCGAAAGAAGCAGGGCAAGTTGTATACCCTGAAGAAGCAAAAATGGTGCCAATATCCCGGGATGAGTCTCGGGCACACTTCAGCCGAATTTCCGCAAACGCTACCGCTTCCTCCTCCCGCCGCACTCTGTCTTGTACTTTTGGCGATAGGCTCTGTTTGTCTATGCCTTGGTAGAGGCCGTGGTAGATCCTTGTCTTCTTAAGCGCCTCCTCTGCCCGTTCGAGGTCCTTGCTGAATTTCTTATCCACTCTCTTATAATCTTTGTCAGATGGACTAACCACCGTCCACAATGTCGGTCCCTGGGTTACGTCCTGCCTTTGATCTCCCAGCAGTACATGGCAATTGGTGAGACCATACTCGTGGCATTCGCCGTCCTTTTCTAGCAGAACCTTGCCACCCAAAGTTCCACTTGCTTCTGAGCCACCCCGTCCACAGGATGACCCCATAGGGACTTGGTCTCCATAGAGCGTCGAAATTACGGAGGGATCAAGCCTCTGAGACTGACCCTCTGCTGCCGACAGAAGGCTTAGACCATCCAGGAACAAAAGTACGACATCGAGCTCGGTCTGCGTAGAGGCTATGACGTTCTGAATACTAGGCAGGGTCGTATCCCACCACGAGGCTTTGGCAGCATCCCGAGCGCAGATTACGATCGTCGGGTGATGGTGTTTGTGCACAGGTGAATACCAACGGAGTATATCCACCGTGAGCCACTCGTAATTGGCGATCAAATCCTTGACTTGTGGCAGAATCACGGCTGAAGCTTCCAGAACGTCGTGATCGGATGAATCGATAGGCTGCGGCACGTCTAGCCCCCATCTGATATTTCGGTCAATGAGTTCGACTGCGAAGGAAAGCTTTGATTCGACCAAATAGGCGTGGATCTCCTCGACAGTTTTCACCCAGCTTTCAGTGCAGCCTTCTGAGTACGGCGAGACGATGAGGACGGTAATGTCGTCGTTCGCAACTGTGGCTCCTTTGTGAAAGCGATGTGCGAGCATCCAATAGTCGACAGATATGCGGTGTCGGAATAGAATCTCGTTGACTCTATCCATTATTCTTGCAAAATAGGGGTTGGGACCGAGGTGGTCGGTCTGTAGAGGGAGAACGGGTAGTATAGGGTAGCCAACACGATATGGAAGGCGTGTGTCGATACGGTCGTTGCTCTCCATGATGTGAGGCCGGTTTGTCTGGGACGCGGGGTGAGATCGTTCGGCGATTTTTATCCTTGGAGTGGAGTCGAACCTGTTTATATCGTGTAAGTGGGATGCAATGGTTTTGGGGAATAGAAAAACTGCTTGATGGGTAACTCAACCTTTTTATACTGTATGAGTCCATTGCGTACGATGGCGATCTGAAAGGACATTCTCTGTGCGGATCTGAAAGGATATTTTGCGGGATCATCTGAAAGAACATTGTGTAGAGATTGGACTTCCCTTGCCGGAGGTGTAATCAGTTCTGATGCCAGTCATAGGTATCAATATATGGCTGAAGGAGGCGGGCAAACAAATAGAGCCCCATTGTGTTGATGCATCTAAGGAAACAAGTTTGCTTCCTAGGAAACTGCTTTCGGAGGGAAGGTATGTTTGTCCTACTGAGTCGCTACCATGGCGGAGTACAGTACCCGTCGTAATACAGATTCTGGATCCAGATGGACGGCGTTCGATGCGGCAGTGTGTATGCACATGGGAGAAGGGTGAGTGCTGTACATGCACAGTACAGTACGTACGTGCACATGGTTCAGATGAACGCGGTTCAATGCGGCGGTGTGTATGTATGTGGGAAAAGGGTAGGTGCATGCACGTGTACTGTACGTACCCTTAACGGGGATCGTGCCTTCTCAAAACACACAGTTAATGAGTCGTTCCTCCCTCAAGCCCAATTCCTCCACGTGTACCTCTCATAAACAAGCAGTTAACGAGCTGTAGATGGGTTTGAATTGAGAAATTAGCTGTTAATGAATTGTTCTAAGAAGGCAGGATCCCTCTAAGGTGGACATGCACATGGAAAGTATTTCCGCCTGTCTAACATACCACACAATGCACAATGCCGATATACTGTATGTATTCATCCAACTCTCGGGACGAGAAGAGTTCCATATACGGATACACACAACTCCATGAAAATGCCTGTCAAGCAGTGAGCGTCTGTCTCTACGAAACCCCCCCCCCCCCAAAAAACGCCTTGGAAGAAACGCCATTCAAATGCCCAACTGACCTGACCAACGCTACCCAAGCACGAAGAGAAAACAACAACAACAACAACAACTGGGGTATTCGCGAACACTGTAGCATAGACATATCCATACGCTCGCATCGCGTCGCATCGCACACAGAAACGCTCTCATCCAAAGCACAAACTTCTATGCTAAATAAACACTAAATAACCCGGCATCCAAAAAAAAAAACCCCCTCCCCGAAGACTCCTTCCACCAATACCTATACGAAGTTGTTGTTCAAGATTGATGGTGATTGGATTTCTAGATGGCGCGGCCTGGCGGACTATGTTTCAACCAGATATCTCCACCCTCGCCCAGCTCCCATTTCTTCCACGCAATGTCATATGCATCTTCCAAGTCTCTAGTCCACCTCTTCGTGTCGAACAGGGCGCTGCTCCAGCGTGATTCATATAACAGGCGACGCAGCTGGCTCAAACGACCCGTTGCGCGATGACCTTGGTAGATGCAGTCACTGCCTAGCTTTACAGCCATGTCTTCATACTCCTCGTCACTTCCGGCAATGAGGTCTTTTGCAGCCTGCAAACCCGCAGGTGACTTGGGTAGCGCGCCCTTGAGGATGGACGCCGCCATGCGCGAGCACATCTTGTACTTGTAGCGTGGGAGAGTGAGGAGCGGAGTTCCGGACCAGAGGACATCGGCGGCGGTAGTGTGGGCGTTACATTCAGGGGTGTCGAGGAAGAGATCACAGACACGAGCACGGGCGATGTGCTGACTCTTTTGTGCCACGTCGGTGAAGATGACACGGGAAGCGACCTCTGGGCCACCCCATTGAAGGGCGATTTGCCTGAGATTGGTTTCACCCAGATCAGGGAAGCGAAGCAGCCAGAGAACGGCTTTGGGAAGTCGACGGAGGATGCGGAGCCAGGTGCGGAAAGTAGTCGGTTCAATCTAATTTTGTTAGTGATAGTCACACTTTTACATGTCAATAAGCTTACCTTGTATAGCTGATTGAAGTTGCCCAAGATGATGGCATCGTCGGGCAAAAGAGGGAAGATCTCCTTCCGCATATTCCATCTCCGGGCCTGCTCTGCTTCCCAGTCAAGTTGCTCTCCTTGCGCATCTGGAGCACTCTGGCGATGATCACAGCAGAAAAATGTATCTCGGCAGTAGACGATATTTTCGCCATAGATCCAGTTATCATCGGTACCTCCGCTGTTTTCATCAACAAGCGCATCTTCCATGTCGATGTTGCGCCGCCAGCCGCGAAGCGTGTCTGGTGGAACGGCAGTGTCGTCGGCTAGAAGGTAGTCACACCATTCCGCGCCCAGAGTACCAGCAAAGCCCATGAACGACATCTGAATGGGAGCCGGACGTGCTGCAAACACTTCATTCCTAGCTCCGCGCGTGTATCCATTCAAGTTGATCAAGATGTGAATACCGTCGTTAAGAATCTGGCCCACAAGCCGCTCCGCAGGCCAACTGCTGGCATCGTGAAACACTGGCGCTTCCCGTTCAATTTGCTGGCGATGAACAGAGTTGTCCGTCGCAGTAGTGGCGTAGCAATAAGCCTTCACGCGGGACCTGTCGTGTAATCCGAACACTGACTGCATAAGATGCGCGAGCGGATGGTTGTTAAAGTCTGACGAGACATATCCGACTTTTAAGTATGGCGCGGGCGGAGCGGGCGGTGGGTAGACGGTCGGAGGGAGCCAAGGTGCTCGTAGCGTGGAACAAGATATGCGCAGGCCGTTCCGTTGAGAGATGAGACGAATTTGCTTTGCCGACATTGGGCAAGTGAAGGTGTGAAATGGTAGCACTGTAGGTGCCGCAGGTACCGTCAAAGCGGCTGGAAGTTGCGGCCTCTTGTAGGCGGAAGACGGTCGTTGATTGCCTCCAGCTTTGTACATGTCCTGGTACCACTGCCAGGCGATCCGCTTGATGGCGCGCTCAATCAGACGCACAATACGGGCACCTTCCCACTTACGACCCTTCCACTTCACCAAAGTAGTCCGGAGGTTGTCTTGCTTTTCCTTCGCATCCTGCGACGTGCTAGTGACGAGAGTGAGCGATTGTGAAAGTTGGTCGATAAAATGCTCATCCATGATACCCCGACCCCAATCTTCGCCATCGCTAAGTTGTTTCTCAACCAGACTTACAACCTTGTGGATCCAGCCGAAGCTCTTTGCGTTCTCAACACGAGCATCAAGCAACATACCGTTGTCATCAACGTGCCAGCGATCGCGGGAGCCGCCATCATTAGCAATGCCGCCTCTTCCATTCCAGCCACACACAGAGTTCAACGCGTTGGCAAGCCCACAAACGGCCTCTGCAAAGTCGGGACTAGACTTGACAGCTCTCTTGTAGTATAAGATGGCATCGGAGATTCGCCCCTTGTCTTTCACCGCGTTGGCCAAGTTTGCAAGAGCAATGTCGAAGTTCTTGTCGCATGATACAGCTTGTTCGTACATGGAAATAGCGCCATCGAGTTGACCAATGTCTTTCAGCAGACTGCCAAGATTCGTATATAGATGTGCGTGTCGAGCATCGAGAAGTAGACCGTAGTTGTAGTACGCAAGAGCGAGCGCAATGCCGCTTCCCGGAACTAGACCTGGAACAATTTGCGACTTGTACATTGAGTTGGATACCGAGGCCTGTTTGGAAGGCGCGGACTGCTGCACGCTGGCGAGGAGAATACCGACGTTGTTTGCCGTCGAGGGACTTGGTTGCAAGGAAAGAGAGAGATAGTATAGAGCGAGTATCTCTCTAACACCGTAGTTGCTTTGAAAGGCGGTAGCTTTTGGTGAGTTGGTTGACATGCCGTCCTGGAAAATCTTGGCCAGTGATAGCAATGAGTTGCTTGTGGTCGAGATTGCTGCTTTCCGAGACATTCCTTCGCTGGCAACATATTGCAGCCCAGGAAGCTGCCCATGAGGTGGGAAACAAAGCTGAGCGGTCTTCAATGCTGGCTCCGGGTGAAGGAGAATGGGATCGGTCGATGGGGGAACAGGCCGACCGTCTAGGGCGCGCTCGTCTGGAGCATAACCCACACGTGAAAGGATGCGCTGAATTAGTCCACCGATTCCTTGGACCTGCAACCCAGCCCCGATAAGCACAGCATTCTCAAATGCTTTTGCCGCACCAGCATTGTCGCCAAGAGCATACAGCATGTTGCCCTTTGCATGGACCAAAGCAAGGATACGGCCATTGTCGCAACCAGGAATAGCGTATCCACTTGATCCAAAACCTGGCTGGTCAGAGCCTGGAAGCTCCTCAAGATCGTTTATGGAAGACTCGCTATCCACCTCGTAATCGAAAATCGGTCGATCCGATGCCTCCGAAAGGCTCGACGTTTCGCTCACTGACGAAGTGGAACGCTCGCTAAGAATATCGGCGTTCCTGAGTATGTCATTCTTCTTGACCATCTTGAGCGAGCGCTCCACCTCTTCAATGACCTGGACAGCTTCTTGGCCTCTGTTTGAACTGCACAGCAACCCAATCAAATGTTCGACCGCCTCAAAGTAGCTTGGTCTAAGCTCAACGGCATGTCTCCAATATTGCTCAGCCTCGCGCTTTTGGTGAAGAGCGAGCAGCGTTGCCGCGAGGTTCGATGTGGCCTCAACATGACTAAACATGGTCAGCAATTTGTCCCAAAAAAAAAAAAAAAAAAGAGGGCTCGACTCACTCTTTGTCTAACGTCAAAATATGCTTATACCAATCCTGTGCCTTCTGGTAGTCTCCCAATGCGTAAGCAAGACATCCACCTAGTAATATACCATCTATCCAATTCCATTTACTCTCCTCACAATGTTTGGTGAGTGCATCCAAGGCTGAGGCGGCGGTCATACTCGGCGGTGTCTCATTACGAAGGGGTTGTACGCCTGCCACAGAACCTGACATACGCCGCAATGTACGTAATGGTTCCATTCCTGGCATCTGCGGGTGAACTTGGGGAGAGTTTACATAAGGCTGCTGTGGTACAGGGTGCCACTGTGGTCTATGCAAGTTTGGGTCCGTCGCACTAGCCGGCCAGGCAGAGTAAGAGCGATGATGTGGCGGTCTCTGGAAGGTATCTCTATTGGGTAAAGTCTGTGAATAAGAATCGTACGACGCAGTTCGAGAAGTATCAGGTCTTACCAGCGCTTGGGTGTTGCTGCTGGTAGATGCATCGGAAAAGTTCGCGGCCGGTTGTCGCGGGGGTTTTGGGTAGATGTGCGGCCGTGCAGGCTGCTGATGACGATTCGGATGTTGCGAGTTTGACTTGCGTGTGGACTGTAGATATTTCAGTAGATCGACGTACACGGCATGTGCCCACGAAAACACCTTCTCCCGCGACTGCGCATTTAGAGACTGGGGGCCGAATTCAGCGAGCGGATTCGATGCCGCAAAGTGGTCAGCCGTAGGCGTGGTCTGGCCGGACGTCGACAGTGAGTAATCGGCATGCGAGCGTTGTTTAGATGGTAATGGGAGCGGATGGTTCTGGTAATCAATTGCCACATTTTGCTGGCCTTGTGGGAATTGAGGGGGGTAGTCGAGCGACGGCCTGCCTATACTTCCATACGGTATAGGTTGCTGTATTTGGTAAGGATTAGGATGGATATTAAGATTGGGCACGGCATTATAAGCGTGGCTCAAGAATGCATTATGTTGTGGATGGGTCCAATTCGGACCATGATGACTGTAGTAACGGGGATCTCGAAGAGCAGCAGGTTGGTATGGGATGTAAGTGCCGTCATGCCAGTATGGACCGAAAGGGCCTTGATCGTTTGAGACGGTGGGACCCAGTTGGCTGTGTAAAGGGTAGTCGGGAGCTCCACCGTACTGATGCCCCCCCATGGGATACTGTTGGTGGGCCTGCAGCGGGGGCGCCTGGTTCAACATGGAGTCAATCTGGGGCAATGCTCGACCAGAACCTGTCTCGAAATAAAGAGATGGGCTCCAGTCGGACGCTGCATCCTGCCTGACCTGGGAATGTTCGCCGTAGACGCCTGGTGACCTAAGCGGTAAGTCCTGCTTGATCCCATACGGGATATTCGACTCGGCCGTCACGGGAAGTAAGATGTGTTTGGTCGCGTGGGGCTTTTCCGACTGTTCGATCGATGTGCCATCGTAGGCGGCTGCGAGTATCCCTTTGGGTGTCTTGCGCCGAAGCATATGCTCAGGCGGCTTTGCACTGCCGCGCCCGCCCTCTATGCCCTGCGAATAGGAATTGTGTCGTGACAGAGGGAAAGCGTACTGTTGGGGAGGTGGCTGCAGAGCCAGACTTCTCTGCTCGAGGTTCGAGACATTGCGGAGGAGCTGGCCGTGAGGTGAGGGGAGAGGTTGTTCATAGATTCCTGATGGGGAAAGCAGCGGCGGTTGCGGCGGGGGAGGGTGCTGTCGAACCATCGTCATGGTGACTGTAGATAGCGGCAGATGGGGAGGTGATGGTTCGGCTGCGAGGTGTCAGGTAGCTAAGTTGGAATGTGAAGTGAGGTGTGGTGGTGTTTCTTTCAGCGGTCGGATGCGTCGATGGCTGCGAGTAGAGCGAATGAGACTGCCTCGTCGCGCGGTGCCTACACGAAGGTATAGGCGTTGCACTCAATGCTAGAAGACGTTCTCACCCAAACCGGCTCGTGCCTATGCCTTTGCGAAGTCCTCGCTCGCCTGCTGCGCATGACATGTCTTATGAATCGTGACCAATCTGCGAGCAGCGGCGCTCCGCCTGCGTAATTTTAGCGGACGCGGAGATTTATGTTTAGGCGGACGCAGCGATCTGTGTGCAAGTTGGACGCTGAGAGTCTATGTATACGATTCGGGCTGGTGAAGAAGGGTCTGGCGTTTGTGACGGAAGCGTCGATGGTCAGCCGTGGGCAGTCGCGGTTTCTCTTTCTAGACGAGGAGGGGCGACGTGTGCGCGGGGAAGCAGCGGCCGATAGATAAGCTTTTCAGGCGAGGCAGGAGCGATGGTGCGGTGCGGGTGCGGTGCATGCAAGGGCGCAGGGCAACGTGTTGTCCAGATGTCGCGGACGGAGTGCGAGAAGTCAGTGGTGAGGGCAGGATGAGGTTTGCGTGGAACCACTCCCACGACGTCGACAATCGACAAGGCCCCCAGTGCAGTGCAGCGCCGCGCAGGGCAGCGCAATCGCAGAAGTAGGGCAGGGCAGCGCAGTCCCTATGCGATGTGGCTTCTGCCTGGCCGGGCGTGTCGGCGATAGTGGAGGGCTGTGAGGGCGCACGCGTACAACGGCGGGTTGGGAGTGTGGTACAGGTACAGCGTGGCGACGCAGCCGTGTCGGACTCAGGCCTGGGAGCGGAGCGTTGCCGATCAATCAACCACGGCGTCTTCTACCACGGCCTCGGTGGTGGAGTGGTGATGCAGAAGCAGGCAGGCAGAGCAGCAGCAATAGTCCAGCGGGTCAAGCGGAGCGGGATGACGAGCGTACTGTATGGTACTGTAGATTGCGGCGGGAGACCAAGCACTAGGTTAGACGTTGGCAGCTCTGGTGGCTTGTGTTTGGCGCGCACATAGAGCCAGGGGAGCCTGCAAGTCCGCCCTACAACACCAATGATGATCACGGGAGACGTCGAGTCGGCGCGGTGCATATGTAGTGACTGTACACGACACCGAGCAGGGCAATCAGGGCGATGTGGTCAGCCGTCAGCAGCGACAATAGTATAATAATACCCCCTCTTCTTATATGCACCGCACGACATTCACAGCAGGTCCAGCTTGAAGTGGTGCCAGCCGGGCGGACGCTGCGGCGCTTGCACAGCATCACCGCATCACACCCAGGCCGCGGCGAAACAAACTCGCGGTGGCTGCATATCCCTCGCCCACCCTGACCGTTGAGTGGCAGGATCCGCACACGGGCTGACCACAGGCCGCTCAAGCTGACTCCACTACGACGGTTGTCGAGATGATGCCAAGACCATAGACGCTGCTAACATCCGGACTGAAGCGTGCCAGAGCAGCCTTTGCCATGGCCCTGGTCCCTCCCCTCTAAATCGACACACTTGAAGTCCTACATGCACACCGGTATTCCTAATTCTGGGGCTCTTGCATGACAGGCGTTGCTCGCCGCGAACCGTTTAGCCTAGATTAATGCTGCCAAATCGGACGCCTTTGCTGACCTCCTTGACAGACATCGGGGTCTATCAATAATAATTCAGCACCACCGGCCAACGCAAATCGCCATTTCAGGAAGCTCAAGCCCATCGCCGATATGGCATTGACTCATTTTACTCCGTAGTGTTTCATCAGCGCCACCGCCTCGCAAGCGTGGTATTAGTGCCAGTGAGAATAGAGTTGGCAATAGCTGTGCGAAACGTACACCCAGACAGTCATCACTTCAAGCCTCCAACAAACTATAATATGTCACAGATATGCTCATGTAGACCTAAATTGATGGACCACTGTACCCACGCCAGAGGCAAGAGTACCGCGGTGAGTAAAAGGTCGTTGTTCTCCTTCACGCCAAAATAGGCCTATTCCATAGGGCTACCTAGGTAGAGGAAAGGGCCAGAGTGTTGGTGAAGTTACATCACGTCAATCCTGCAATCCCAAATCGAAACCCAGCCAGAGTTCATCACGTCCAGCTGTGGAGTGCTTCCAAACTGTGGACGAGCACCAAGAGAATTGACTCCGATTCGATGAGATTAAATGGGACTACGGGTTCCGACCGCTGCACCGGCCCGTCCAAGTCCCCATGGCACAGCGAGCTTTGGATATTTATCGACCATGCGCCGGGTCGACGATGCCCGAAAGCCGGCACGATTGGTAGAGATAAATTGCTCCAAGTTGGTGGATGTTTGCTACGCCGGCTTTGTGCAGTAGTGACACGGCATTAGTCCAGAAGGCAGCACGCCTCCCTGAAATATCGAGGACGCCCGCGCGCCTTGCCGCAGATGAAGTGACGACAGGGCGGTTTCAGCCTGCAGCCATACAGCAAGTGAGGCGCGCACTCGTGAGATTTTTTGTTCTCCACGGCGGCCGCACAAAGGCGAAGGGCGATGATATGGCCGGACAAAGAGCAGCGCTGTTCACGTCAGCAGTGCGCTGAGATGAGAAGAGTGTGGGGACAGCTTACTATTGAGGACTATAAGCGGTGCATAACCATGTTTGAGGCTTCGCAATGAGACCACAATTCCATGGGGGCGAGTTTACGAGGGACAGAAGCTCAGAGCCGAAGGTTTTGTAGTTTTCTTCGCCAAGGCCGGAGCGGATCATCCTTTGGTTCCGTGCTGGGGTGGGTTGGCGATGTGGCATCACCACATTTCGGACAAGAAACGTAGACTACATTGATAAAACCCCCGAACCTCAGCTTCCGCCGCGCGCAACCGGAACCTGCCTACTTTCCTTCATCAACTCCCATCAACTGCATACTCGACACATTTCCCCCGCACAATGAGTGACGACGACCAATCGCAGCCTCAGGGCATGCCCATGCCGCCACCCGGCCAGCAGCCCACACCCGAACAGATCCAAGCAATGCAACGCCAGATCGCCGCCGATGCGGAGAAACATGGATTGTCCGTCCCCGAATACATCGCCCGTCTCAAACAACAAGCCATGGCCCAACACCAAGCGCAACAGCGGGCGCAGCAGGAACAGCAACAACAGCAGCAGCAAGGACAACAACCTATCCAACCCGGCCCGCCGAAGCCAGAGGCGCTTGCTGTGGCCAACTGGCTGAAAGGACAGGAGCTGAAGCCCCGGACGGTCATCCACGATGAGAAGAGGAAGGACATGTTCAAAGGTATGGAATCACACCTCCGTATAAAGAACAACTCGCAGATTGGAATCCTAACATTGTATAGTAAAACGCGCAATCCGCGCCCTCCTCTCCCCCGAATACCAAAAAGCCCGCACCAAAAACCCGCTCCTCCCGGAAGTCCACGACCGCGCCTCCGCCGAAAACACATTCAAGCTCCTCCCGCTCTCCCTCCTCGCGCTGCGCGTCTCCAAAATCGACCCAGCCGCCGCCCATGAAGGCCACAACCACGCCAAGCCCAAGCGCGTCAAAGGCCAATGGAACGTAGTCATCGAGCAGCACCAAGAAGCCAACGACGACTGCTACTACATCTGGCTGTACGAGGGCTCGCAGTGGAAACAGAAGCTATACGCGGTGGGTGCGCTGGTCGGTATTATGGCTGTCGTGCTGTTCCCGCTGTGGCCGCTGTTTATGCGCCAGGGTGTGTGGTACCTGAGTATGGGCATGCTGGGATTGATTGCGTTGTTCTTTGCCATGGCGATTTTCCGGTTGATTCTTTTCGTTATTACCATGTTTGTGGCGAGCCCCGGACTCTGGCTGTATCCGAATTTGTTTGAGGATGTGGGCTTCTTTGACTCGTTTAGACCGTTGTGGGCATGGCAGGAGGTAAGGACCCTTTACCTCTTTCTCACTAACTACTGGCGGCGTTGTAGCTAACGTATATGTCATAGACGCCCGAGGATATCAAGAACAAGAAACGCGCAAAGAAGGAAAAGAAGGCCGCCCGAGCCGCAGCCCGCGCCGCCGCCAACGGAAAGCCAGCGAAGAGGAAAGGCGCCATCTCCCCCGCCCCAGAAATCCGGGTCCAAGAAGCCGAAGCCGAAGACGCGGAGCCTGTGGACGAAGCTTCCCACCCCACCGGTGTCGATACGGCGGCGTCGGGCGACGTGACGCGACGGCCGCAGCGCGCGACCGTGGAGGAGGCCGAGTCGGAGGAAGAGTAGATTTCTTTCGTTTCCTGGGAAGCTGCCTACTGGCATTATCTGCGCTAGCGCTCTCCTCGTTGATCTTAGCTTGTCTTGTTTTATTGCTCCTGCGACTTTGCTTACCTTCTCCTATCTTTTAGCATTCATTGCTGGCGTACTTGGCGTTACGGGTGGGATGGTCGGATGGTCTGGTGAATGGGAAGCAGTGTGGAGGCTCCATAGGGTAGGCTCGGTAGGGCAAGGGAGCGCGAGCGCGAGGCTAGGTAGAAAGAAAAGGAATGGTTAGGGTATGAGTTTCAACTGGCTGGCATTCATTGTAGTATATCCCTGCATCTTCATTGATGTGAACCTTTTTTTTTCACCGTGTTCTTTTTTTTCTCCCCTAGCATGGAGAATTGTGCAAGTCTGGGAGTCTAGAATTTTTCATTACATGCTTCCCTCGAGCCGGGCAGGGAGATGGGCGGGATGTAGGTAGATCGACGGATCGCCACGCATGAGCTGAGCTACACAACCAAATAACGCCCAGCTAGTTAATTAGTTCCCCAACACCATTTCCCCCGGTTCCCATTGGCCACAACGAAAGCCTTCGCTATGCATGATCGCGGCCTGCAGAAGTCCCGTCCTATTCGTACAGCCCCCCCAAAAACGCCTAGGATATCGCTACAGGAACAGCAATCGCAAGATCTCATCAAAGACGTAGCTCACGGTTCGCTCAACCCGTCCCCGCACCCGCACCCGAACCCGCACCAGCTCCCTCATCGGCATGAGTAGGGCGCCGGCTATGCGGCGGACTCGTATGCAGATTCGACGATAGGATCGGGGAGCGCGTGACGGAGCTATTCGGATGGGTTTCGGCAAGCTGTCTCTCTGTGGCAGTAAAGTCAGCTATATATCCCTTTTCTCTTTCGCTATTCTAACCTTCTAAATAAAACAAAAACTCCGGGCAAAAGTGACGACTATACGTACCAAGCTCCCGTATCCTCAGCTTCAGCATCTGGTTCTCGCGCGTCAGCATCTGCGTCTCGGCCTGGTAGAACGCGCTCTCGTCCCTCGTGTGCAGACTCGCAGCAGCGGCAGCAGGCGCCGGGAGGAATTCATGGCTATCGTGGCCGTAGCCGTGGCCGTGGCTTGACACGGGTCGCAGGGCGGGGGAACCCGTGTGGCTGCTTCCGCGCGAGCGGTCGGCGAGCGAGGATTGGCGGCTCATGTTTGCGCGCGGGTTGGGTGTGAGTGCGAAGGGGGAGTTTGAGCGGTGGGGAATGGACGCCGAGGGGGTGTGGGAGAGGGACATGGAGCGTTCGGATGTGGGTGTGCTGTCGTCGACGACGGCGGAGGTGGAGGCTGAGGGGGGTTGGTTTTGGAGGGATTGGATTTGGGCTTGTTGGGTGCGTATCATGTTGAGCAGGCGGTTCTACGAGAGACAAAAAAGTTAGACAATGGTATGGAGATGTGGGCAGTATACGTACCACCTGCCCCTCCTGTTCATACTCCAGCTCCTGGTGAAGCTCCCCCAGACTCGGCGCCCGCTCATGGTGCGGACTGCCACCGAACATGCCCGTCCTGCTCCTGGAACTCGGGCTCCTCTGCATTTCCCCCGGCGCTGGGACACTAGGGTCGTTGAAGTTGAGGTTCATCCTTATACTGGATCTGCGGCGGGCACGCTCGACTTCGCGTCGCATGCTACCCGACGACTGGCGGCGCAGGTCCTCGTTCTGGATCCCGGCGTTCATGGTTGCGGCGGCGGCGAGGGAGTGCGGGGGCGTGTGGGAGGCGGTGGGCGAGTGCGACATTGTTGTGGTTGAGGGTGGGTTGGGGGTGCTGCTGATGCGGGGTGTGGAGGAGGGTGAGGGCGAGGGTGGGAGAGAGTTGAGATCTGGAGGCATGGCGGTGGGGTAGATATTTGGTCAAGAATAGGAGGTGTGTGGGGAGGAAGATGTCATAGGAGTGGGTGGTGCGGAGGTGGAACGTTGCTGCGTTATGGTGGAGAGACGTTGTGGCTGGAGGAGGCTTGGTGGGGTCGGCTGATGTGCAGCTTTCCCTTTGAGAGGTCTACGGTATTGTTCAAACTCGATGGAGCTTTAAGGATTTCTTTTACTTATACTACGGTTCGTGGATTTTAGTGCTGGCTTTGTACTTGACACGAGAGCTTTGTAGATATTCACGTTTCTTCAATGCAGGCCGTCTCGATGACGGATGACGAGACTCTACAGCACCCGCAACACGTAAGTATCACGGTGCTGTTTCCACGTTGTTTACACACACGTCGCGTCGCGTACAGTTAATCTATCCTGTGAATTCAATACAGCATGTAATGTGACTGCTCCATTCCACGCCCGCAGATGCATGCCGAGTGCCGTCAACCTCGGATCGGCAACTGGCCCGTCTGTGCTTGAGCTGCTCAATCATCAATGCACGCCGTTGGGACGTTGGAACGGCCAACTGGCGAACTTGTGCCTGGGTGACTGGTCCCAGCCAGAGGGCGAACTGGCCATCTCCCGCTACCGGTCCACGGCACTGATGCACAACACCAACACGTACGCCATGTATCTGCGACACAGGCGGGCCACAGACCACAGACCACAGACCACAGACCACATGCTCGAGAACACCAGAGCCCCCAGCCCAGACACCGCAGCCTCACCCATAGCACGTGCTGGACACTTGTCGACGGCTTTGTGCCTCCCTGTAGTCAGGGAACTGCTGTTCGTCGAGCTCAACCATCGCAGGCCAGCCGTGTCCCCGGCGAGGGATCGTCTGCGGACGGCATCGGATGGCTTTTGCCTGCAAATCGGAGCGCGGCGGGAACCATCTCCCTGCAAATCTCAAGCCATCATCAAATTGGAACAGGCCTTGTGGGCATGCTGACCCTGGCCTGACCTCAGTCACTCAGAGTTCCTTTCGGCGTGCAGTCTCAGCAGTTTCAGTGCTCGCTCCAATGCCACAGCCCGCATCGCAAAGGGCCAACTTTGGAGGACACACTCAGATGCAAGAATAAGTCAGTCCACGTGCAAAAGAAAGTATAAAAGAAACCATCTCAGTCGTCAAACACGCCCGCGACGAACCGACCACGCTGCGGCCTAGCGCGTCAGGGGAGCGGCATGGGGATAGGGGATAGGGGGCGTCCTGCAGTCCGAGCCTGTCCACATCATACCAACTCGGAGCCTGAGGAAGCCTCCCCTGCAGTGCCTGCACCGTGGCCCACGATTGACATAGAAGCACATCACTGTCGGGCCTTCAACGCCCGCGCCCAAGATTCGCCCTGAAATCAACCTTTCTCCACCCGTTTCAGTCTCGACTATTCTCTCTTCTGTCCGCTCCCCTCTCCCCTCTTCGTTGCCTCAGTCACTACTCCCACATTTGCAGCCATCCCCTCTGTAGGACAGCCGTCCATGTCATGTCCTGTCCTCTCGTTTGATCCGCGTTTCTACTCGCAATTGCCCCGCCGGCTACACATTCGTTCACCACCTCTCCGATTTCTCCGTCCAGACCTCTGATTCCCGAACCGGCTCTCAACATTGTCAAAGCGCCTCACTTGAACACCAGTCACTCGCTTTGTTTCTTCTGCCCCTCGTTGTCCGTAGATGGTCGATAGCTGTCTCAAGTCGCCGCTGTAAGCACCGTGCCACATCGTGCTTCTAGCACGGCGGGCTTACACCACCATTCAACCGACCTTCTGCCCACGTTGCGTTTACTCGAGCAGAGCATTGCGCCCCTCGATTTGTTGTTCCGAATTTCTCCCTCACCATCCATCCTCTAGATCCGTCCTATGTATTAAAGAGCGAACCGACTATATCCGGCTATACACGCCATGTTCTCCAACGACAAGGCTAAGCTGGGCCCTGGCCATGCCCTCCGCAACCTCGCTCATGACAACTCGTCCTCGCTCTGGCGGCGGAGTAAATCCCACGGAAACATGCGCGAACAAGCCGCGTCGCCAGCACCGATGCCCTCCAAGTCATCGACCCTCAAACCGGCAACGAAACTTGAGCGACCACCCTCCAAGATGTCACTCTTCAATCTATTCAGCAAGCCTAAGGTCGAAAAGTCGCGAGGTCATACTGAGGTTGGACTCGCTGTACCCATGCAGCCACCGTCCCCACAAAAGCCACCGTCTTCACCACCGAAGTCCTCTTTAAGGCACAATCCGCCGCCACAGGTCCAACAGGCGCAACGAATGCGGTCCAGCCAGCTTTTCCAACGGTCACCGACCCCAGCTAGACCTACAAGTACAATAGAGGAGCATTGGAATCCGCCGCCACTATTCCAGGCCTACCCGCAATCGATCAAGTACGCCACTTTGCAAGCATGCACCTTCTCGCCAGACGTCTTGCTACGGACTCAGAGTCAGCGAAGGCAGGCCGAGCTGCTCCGGGAGAAGACGAACAGCCGTCGCGATCTGACGGAACCATTGGAAGGTGTTCCAGAGCACAAGAAGCTGGAGAAGGGCAACAGACGTCTGACATCAAATGTGGTGCTAGGATCGACGCCTCAATTGACCAACAAGATTTACGTTCTCGTCACTTCAGGACACGTCCTCCAATACGCTGGCGATGGCCCGTTTGACCGACTACCCGAAAAGGTTTTGAAGCTTGGAAACGAATCGGCGGCATTCGCTTGCGATCTAATCCCCGGGAAACACTGGGTATTACAAATATCCCAGAGCGCAAGCGAGGATGGCACTGTGACTACCACGCCGAGGCACTCTATCTTTTCACGGCTAAGGCTGCAGAGCACGACAGCCAGGAGGACGGCGACCAGTTTTCTCCTAGTCATGGAAAGTGCAGAAGAGATGGAATCGTGGATGACTGCTGTGCGACGCGAGATTGAGAACCTGGGTGGGATGAAGATGAGCAGTGAAGAGTCGCGATCGAGTGAAGGTTCGTCCATTGACGAGGCGCCAGAGAAGAAGTCAGCAGATGTTCCGACCAGTCGCCATCTTGCTCAGCGCGATCCGAACCGCATGAGTAAATCAGGACCGGTCGATTCACCGCTGCAGTCTCAATACGACTCGCCCAAGATTGTCACATCCGAATGGGAGGGCGATCGCAGCGAGAAGACGTTGAGCCTCACAGACTCTGTCAGTGTTCGGTCTCGATACAACGTAAACCGTAGGTCTGTAGAGGCTCCATCTATCGCGACAACTGTGACTTCGCATGATCAGGTGCAACTGGAGCAATTGCGTGAGCGCAGCCGATTCTCCTACATGTCAACGGCTACATCCGCATCCGGCACCGGCACTAGGAACACATCGCGAAACTCGTCCCCAGCGCCGAATTCGCCGCTCAAAGAAGCTTTCGCACCTTTAGAAGGAGAGCCGCTCCGAAGCGCTACGTCCCTCAGGTCGTTTCATATGTCTCCAGGGAACAGCACGACTCGCAGAAGATCCATGCAGCCTCTACCCGTCACTAATGAGGACAGCTCTCTATCCGCTGCCACACCTTCAACACCTCAACGTCACTCCATTTATGGTCCCACCTCGCCCACGACCCGCGAATCTCCAAAGCAGGGTCAACCTGCGCCTGCGTCAACACCTGCAGCTGCAAGTACAGCCGCACATAACGGTCGCTACAGCTTTCTTCTGCACACTCGTCAACCACCTTATCCTAATTTGGTTAGATACAGTGCGAGGAGCTCAAGCGCGCCGCCTTCAAGGATACCAACAAACCTCTCGCCGCCGCCGAATCAGCCAGCGCCCACGCCGCCGACGTCTCGTCCTCAGTCAACCATTGGCAGTCTTCCCAATACCGCGACCCTATCAAATCGCTCCGAACGTCGCGTATCAGCGACACCTAAACCTTTTCTCCGACCTTTCCCGGTGCGCCCTCAGGCGCAGCACAATGCAGATGGCTCCATCGTCGTCCCCCGTCGTTTTTCATCCCAAACAAACAGCGGACCAGCACCTCTTCCCTTCGGCATCATAGTCAACCGCTCAGTAACTGCGCCCGTTCAGTCTCCCCCCAACACGGCAACAGCACGGCGGCAATCCGTGCAAAGCACACCGCCCAGCCAGCAACTACGCCGTCCCAACTCTGTGCAAATCCGCACCGACCATGCGCCGTTCCTCTCATCGTCACGTCCTTCGCGCGCAATCTCCAACACGCCCTCATTTGTGCCTGGTACAGGTAGGCGCGCATCAGCGGCACCTGTGCCTGCGCCTAACCTTACTCCTGTGCAGTCTAGCCCCTACGCATCCATCACGCCTGTGCTAAGGGGTCAGGGCCAGCAATTGACACCACCCAAGAGCCTTGTGCCTAGCCGCAGTATGCCGAACATAGGACTGCCCCCTCCAGCTCCACCGCCAACCATGCCGCTCCCTGCTCCGCCTCCAGTCACACCCGCGAGATCTGTTGCGGTGTAATACAAACACTCTCCCTACACCATTTTCCTTTTATATATCCATCATTTCCAAAAGTGCGATTACTGGCGTTACATCTCTACGGTCAGGTAAAGAAGGAAAGAAGGTACATTCACCTACCATCATCGGAATTTTGGGATTTCCTTTCTGTCGGTCATGTGCTAACGTCTTTCCTCTTGTCTATCTATTCTTTCTGCCCGTCTTCTTTTTTCTATGATACCTGCGCAGCTATGTTCCTTTGTCATGTGCGCTGCTGATACCTCGGATTCCGAACTCTGTTAAGTTCCATTATGTGTACTATTACTACTACCACTGCTGGTCATTGTCTTCTACGTCTGGTATAATTTATACATGCGAGCATGTGTTGGCGAAGAAGCTACCTGGTTTTGACCGCTAGCTGGTCTTTATCTTTTCTTCTCACATCGCCTTTTGGAATACCTGGCTCTACGCTAAGGGCTGGGGTTTGGGGTGATATCGCAGAGCGATGCCCCACTTGGATATGGTGTGCGCCCCCTCGGTACTCCGGGGATGTTCTACACTTCTCCTTCTGTCGAGGCTGGTGATCACTATATGATTGAGGCTTGGCATTTCCATTCATTCCTTTCCCTCCTTTTCTTCTTCTTCTCTTTTTGTGTTTATTTATCGTTGCATTCATGTATAACGGATCGATCGAACGGACGGGTTTTTTCCTCGATATTGGGTTTGAGTTTGGGTTTCTTCGGTGCATCAATAATTGTCAGTGTCAGCGTCACGGGACAAGGGCTTGCTTGGATTTTCTTTCTGCATTGCGGGGAAGGTGGGAGAGGGAAAAGGGAGAGGGATTTTTTTCATATAGTTGTTTACTATCCGTTCCGGATCTCAAATACGACCTTTGGATGATTGTCACATCACATCACATCGCATCACATCTCATCTCATCTCGTCCTTTTCTCCCCATCTAGACCTTGAATCTATCGCGGGACTTGGCATTTTTTTGATAACCAAACGAGCTGTCACGGCCGCGCACTTCCCTAAAGGCGACCTCGGGAGCACACAGTGTCTCGCGTACGTGGTACGAATACGTATCCCCTTTTGTAGGGTTGTGCCCGCATCGGAATTAAAGTTTATTGGCGATAGATCATAGAGCACATCGTGAGTGGGGGTATAAGAGGATGGGATATAGCTGGGGTAGATACGATATTATTGTTGGTGCTCACATATGATAGTATAATAGGGGGTGAGTGATATGATCTACCTCGCATGTAATATATTAGCGAGGAGCTTTTTTGACTCAGGCGGAGAGTTGGAAAATTATGGAGATGATTAAGGAACAAAGGGATTGACGTGCGTTTGAAGCGGAGGGAGTGCTCCGGCAGTGTTTGATTGGTGGTGAGGGGACTAGTGTGCTTGTGGAAGGACTAGCGCGATTCCTTCCCTACGCGTTGGCGTAGAACATGGATTGATGGATATTTCAATCACCAAAATACATGTTACGTGCACTACAACGACACTCTTATCTGCACACATCATCCTAATAGTCCCACATCTATATATCCCGCAATGCCCTCGCGCAGAAAAGCAAAACCCGCGATGCCATCAAAACGCGTCCCTCCCTCTAAACCCACCTTCACCTCTTTCCCCAAACCTGACTCGCCGCTTCCTGCAGCAATACCGCCTGCGCGTAACCATACGCTAGGGTATCACTACCCACTTCTTTTAGATGATGGGAAGAGCGTGGACGCGTTGCTGAGGTGGTTTGAGGGGATCGAGGAAAAGCGGAGTATGCCGTGGCGGAAGAAGTGGATTGATCCGGAGATTTTTAAGGGAAGGGAGGGAGAGGATGACTTAGATGAGGTGTTGGCGAGGAGGGCGTATGAAGTTTGGGTTAGTGAGATCAGTGAGTTTGGCCCTTTTATCGATGTCTGGTCGTTTTGTACACGTTGAGCCGCGATCTTACGCGACTTCACGCGGTCACGTGTATTTGGCATCCTTCCTTCAACTACACGTGCATCGAGTTTTCAGAGCACATCAAAGAACAGATGCTAATTCTACATAGTGCTCCAACAAACACGCGTGTCAACTGTCATCCCTTACTTCAAATCATGGATCGCAAAATGGCCTACTGTTCAGGACCTCGCCGAGGCAAACCACGACGATGTTCTTGCCGCTTGGAAAGGTTTGGGATATTACTCGCGTGCTACTCGGCTACATGAAGGTTCCAAAGCCATGATCGCGAAATCGGCATCCAAGCCATCTTCCTCTTCGAAATGTCTTATCCCAAGTACCGCCGAAGAGCTGCAACAGTTCCCGGGAATCGGTCGGTATACCGCCGGCGCGATATCTAGTATCGCTTTTGGCGTCTCTGAACCTGTTCTGGATGGCAATGTGATTCGCGTTTTGAGTCGGCAGTTGGGTGTCTATGCTGATAGTAAAGACAAGAAGATAAATGATAAGTTATGGGACGTCGCGGATTTGTTGGTTAAGAGTGTGGGTCGATTGAAAGGCGAGGAAGATGGGAAGAGGAGCAAGGCTCCGGGTATGTGGAATCAGGCATTGATGGAGTTAGGAAGTACGGTTTGTACGCCGAGGCCGAAGTGCGAGGAGTGTCCGATACAGGGCACCTGTAGAGGTTACGCGGAGGGGGCGGTGTTGGCGCGGAAGAGAGGGAAGGGCGGGAAAGAGGCAAATGGAGTGAAAGAAGAGGTGGGGGATATTGAGGATGCGTGTGCGTTGTGTGAAGGATTGGATACTGAGGATTTGGCTACCGCGCCTGAAGATGACGATGATGAAGAAAATGAGGGAGAAGTTGCCACGAAATCGAGCAAGACTAAGAAGAGGAAAGTCGAACCAAAGAAGGCGCCATCGAGGACTATCTCGCACTACTTCGCCGTCAAGACACCAACCGCGAAACCCGATCCGCTCTCCACTGCGGAGAACGACGAGAATTTGGAATCAGCGCAAGCCAACGATTCGAAGAAGAGAAAAGCATCATCAACACCAACGCTTTCATCAGACACAGCAACCCTCAAACGCATAACAGCATACTGCTCCCTCTTCCCCAAGAAAATCCCCAAAAAGAAAGTCGCAGAAGAAGAAGCCGTAATATGCATCATCGAGCTCCTATCGCCAGCCCCAGATCTACCAAGCAAGTGGTTGATCGAGCAGAGACCAGCGAAAGGTCTTCTCGCCTCTCTATGGCAGTTTCCACAGTCCACTCTCCCGTCTTCTTCGAACACCACGGCGTCGAGGAAAGCCGCGGCGAGGAATTTTTTGGACGGTATCGATGCAGGAGGTGATGTGGATTTCGGCGAAGCGCAGTTTGTGGACGAGCTGGGGTCGCTGGTGCATGTGTTTAGCCACCTCAAGCTCACGATGCACGTGCAGCGTTTCCGTCTGGACGCAGGTGCAACTAAAGCCAAAATCTCGGGTTCTCCGGCGCGCAAATGGGTTGCGATGGAGGACATGGACGGGGAGACTTTGTCGACGGGTATGAGGCGGTGCTGGGACCTCGTAAAGGGGAAGCAGTAGTGGAAGGAAACAGATTTTATCTCCTGCGTTCGAAATTCGAATTACGTTTTTAAAGCCGGTAGGCGTGTAAGAAGAGAGACGAGTACCAGTACGATCAAACATTACAGATACCTTATCTCTCGCCAAGCCCAGATTCTAACTCGAGTCTCCGGCGCTCCGCTCCGCATTCCTTGGCGACCACGCACTCCGCCCTAGATTGCGGGGTGGACGTTGAAGATAGGGAAGATAACGGGCTTGGAACGCGGGCTCCGTCTAACGTTCCTTGGTGATGGTTTCCCGAACCCATGTTCGGGGGCTTTTTGGATGGAAAGTTGATTGGTTGTTAAGCAGCGCGTTTTCCTGTCCTATCTGTACCGACTCTGAGCAGCGATGATGAACTAGGTACCGGTACTGGAACGCTGATGGGGTGAAAGGGATATAAGTGGAGCGGGCAGGTACTTGCCATGTAGCATGTGCGCACTCGTTGGACTTTGGAGAGATTTTCGAGGCTTGTTTTGATGTTTGATCTGAGACATGGCGGAACCTCCTGCTCCTACGCCTATTACCAGCTTTCCTGAGTATGGCATTGATCCTCTTGGTGGAGATGTGCTTACCCAGGATCTTAACGCGCCGTATGATAAGGGAGATATATGTTGGATGCTGGTAGCTACGATTCTTTGCTGGTGAGTATAATCACGTCTACCTACTCTCAAAGTATTCCAACCTAATGCATGGTTTAGGCAAATCACTCCGGTATATTACATCCATCCATTTAGTGGAAACTTTGAGCTTTGATTCTAACAGGTATGGAAAGGCCATCGGGTTCCTCTACGCAGGCATGCATCGCCGAAAATCGGCTTTGACTATGATATTCCAATCCCTGTTCTGCGCGTGTGCCTGTGGGATACAATTCTGGGTCTACGGGTGAGATCACTCCAAAGCTATGCCATATGCTCCTCCTGACGTAGAAGTAGATACTCGCTCTACCAATCCCACACCACCAACCCTTTCCTCGGCGACCTCTCTCTCGCCGGTCTCCACAACGGTAATCACCCACACCGTCCCCCCTTCAACCTCCATCCCATCCCTAACCTTTACCCCGGCAGTCCTAGCCCAACCCTCCCTCGCTAACCCCGACATCCCCGATATCCTCTACGCCTGCTTTGGCTTCACCTTCGTCACCGCCACGGCCATGATCCTCGCCGGCGCGATGCTCGAACGCGGTCGCCTATGGCCGTCGATGCTCTTCCTGCTCTGCTGGACCACGTTCGTGTACTACGTCCTCGCGTACTTTGAATGGAATCCTCACGGTTGGTTATACGAGCTTGGCGTGTATGACTTCGCGGGCAGTGGACCTGTGCATATCGCCAGCGGCTTCTCGGCACTGGCGTGGGCGATTATGTTGGGGAAGAGGAGGGATCCGCGGGGGGAGAGTTTGAGTGTGAGAGCGAGGGAGGTAGTTTTCCGGCCGCATAACCCGTTTTTGGTGGGGTTAGGGACTGTGTTTATTTGGTTTGGGTGGTTTGCTTTTAACGGTTCGTCCATCCATCCATTCATCATGCGCCTCACCTTTTCCCCCACATGATGCGAGCCGAAGTGGTATTCGGGAACTGATAGTACACTTCCAACAGGAGCCTCGACAGCAAACATCTCCCTCCGATCCATCTACGTCGTCATAAACACAAACCTCGCCGCCTGCGGCGGCGGCATCACCTGGGTCCTCCTCGAATACGGCTTCCACCGCAAATTCAGCATCCTGGGCTTCTGCTCTGGCATCATCAGCGGCCTCGTCGGTATCACGCCCGCCGCAGGCCACATCCCCGTCTACGTCGCCGCGCTCATCGGCGCCCTCACATCCCTATCCTCGTTCTTCACCGTGCGCTACAAGTACCTCCTCCGCGTCGACGAGGGGCTTGATATCTTCGCCATCCATGGCGTCGGCGGCTTCGTGGGGGATGTTCTCACGGGGCTCTTTGCATCGAGGAGGGTCCCGGCGCTGGATGGGGTGAGTAATGCGTTCGAGGGGGGGTGGTGGGATGGGAATTACAGGCAGATGGGGTATCAGCTTGCGGCGGCGTGTACGTGTGCGGTGTGGAGTTTCGCCGTGTCTATCATTCTGCTGTTCATTATTGATAGGATTCCTGGGTTGCATTTGAGGGAGAGCGAGGAGGATGAGCTGAGGGGGTTGGATTTTAAGTATTTTATGGATGTTGATGTTGAGGGCGAGATGGTGGTGCTGGCGGGGATTGGGTCGGGGGGGAGTACAAGTGCGGGGACGAGTCGCAGTCGTGAGGGTGTGGTGGTGCCTGTTGAGGGCGCGGAGAAGATGGATTGAGAGGTGGAGTGAGAATGTCTCGATATTCGGCGGCGGTCGTGGCGGAACCCCTGGGTCTTAGTCATCTGCTGCGCTTGTGGTCGCGCGAGTGCTTGCCCAGGCTGTGGGTAGACCCCGACCATGATGGCTTGACCGTAATGTTAGTGGACTTATCAAGTACTTCTATGGCAAAGAATCGGACTGGTCCTTCTGATTTGTATATTGAATCTTGCACATCCTGTGCTTGCTCCTTTTACATCACGCATCAGATCTTACAACGGAAAGTCGTATCTATCCACTGCGGATACTGGCAGCAGCAGCCTTTGCCTTCTTTGCTTCCTTGCCGAAGAACTTAGCAGCGTCAGCCGCCATACCATTGCTCCCGTACACAAAGTGAGGAGGCAAGACCATCCAGCGGCGGAGATTTCCGGTCTTGAGGTCTTGCGTGAAGTAGTCGGTGACGCCGAAGAAGTTGTAAGCCAGCGTGAACGGTAGCTTCACAGCCTGCGTCCTCTGGTCCGAGGTGAAAGCGACTTTGAGGAGATCAACTAGGGCATCGATGACGATATCTTTGAACTCGGAGATGGAGGTGGGTAGCTTGAAGCCAGAGGTCAGGGAATCGGTGCAGAGGACGTCCGGGGCGGCCACATCTTGGTTGCAGTAGGCTTCTACAGGCAAGTCCTTCGGGAAAGCGGGCACGGAGGGCATAAGCGCGGCTTCATCGCCGAAAGTGGCGACACCTTTGACATTCCCGAACGCGGTTGACTTGGCGAGGGCTTTGACACCCTTGTGTACGCACAGAGCGCCTTGACTGTGGCGGAATTAGCGTGGACCTTCATATCCATAGAGGGAATGAATCATACCTCCATCCAGATAGGAAAACGTTGGCGGTCGGGCACTTCTTGACGTAGGCCTCCACGGCCTTGGCCATTGACTTTCCGCAATTCTCGCTCCCATTGTCTTTGGCATAGTCTATCAGGTTGGCTGGATAGTCCTGCTCAGACACGCCGTTGAACGCGAAGTCTTCGTCTTCTTCAATAAGTCCTGCGTGGAGATAGGGACCGACCCACACACCAACGTTTCCAGAGTCGAAAGTTCCACGGGCAAAGATGACAGCGTTGCCCTTGCAGGGGCTCTTGCCGGCGGTGATGTCGTCCATCTCTGTGTAGACATCGATTTTTGCTGGGGTACCGCGGGGTACATCGACCGGGCTCGCAATCGTGAGGGAGGCGAGGAGAGCTGAAGAGATAACGGTGGACTTCATTATGCTTAATGCTTCGAAGGAAAGAAATATAAGTTGGTGGGTATAAGTGGTGTCGGGAAAGTAACGCAGGTAATTAGTAAATGAACGACTCTTTGAAATGAAAGACTGGGTTAAGATAGAAGAACCGATGAAAGAAAGTGAATTGAACTACTTTACGAATCCAAGCCCCCAGTGCTTCCTTATACGAATTCCCAACCATGACAGTGGTTCGCTCGTCGACTTTCAGTTGCTCAAAGGAGTCGTTCGGAAATCCAACGGTCGCGAGGCGGTGCTCATTCTAACCTAAGTTCGTTGTTGTGGACTAGGAAGCTTCCAGGGTTGGTCGCTTTTCTTCCTAAAATATGACAAGCTTGTCCCGTAAAGAGGGAAGGCTTACTGGAAGGCAGGTATTATTGGTTGAAATGATCGGAAATTTACGGGACTGATGTGGCATCGCAGCCTTGCCTAGGTAGTCTGACCGTTGACGGAAATAACATGGGGGCCGTTTAGATTTTAGCGCATCCTTTATGCATAGTGCCATGACGAGATTGTAGGCCATACCATTGCGAAAAATCTTATCATTCTCATTAGTTTGCCGTTCAATACAGTCATTACACTATGGTTGCTATTTCCCTAAAATAGGGGCATTTTTTGCATCTTTTAACACCTATTTTAGAGTCTAAAACACCCTAAAGTAGGGTGATTTTTTTGCGCAATTAGGGGTTCTTTCCCTTAAATAGGGGGTTAGATACCTTATAATAGGGTATTTATCCCCTATTTTAGGGAAAACGAGGTTGTAGTGTAGGCGCCCGTCGTGCTGTGCTGCAAGCCATCTCCAAGGTTACGTTCTCAAATACCAGCCTTGCTTTCACACAAACAAACGACCACTGTTTCCCTCTGATGAGCTGTGAAAGATCGATGACTGTAATTCAAATGCGGCCTAATTCTAACGATTCAACCTAGTACCTAACCAGCCCTAGCACTGTGCCCCTAGACCACAGAAAACAGCAACCCAGAACCAGAAACAATCAAGTGCACATCCGATTTGTATAATATGCCTCCCCACTGATGTAGGAACAAAGAGATAATGAACCGTCTCTCTGAACACTGGTTCCGATGTAGGTTTGGTACCCGCTATCCGCATCAAGACTACGATGCGTACACGTTCTCTGCAACGCTCTCATGTAGTTGGGAAAATAGGTATCTTGTCCTCGACTTTTGAGATACATCCCAAGCCCATGCGCAGCTGAGGCATCATTCGTTGCATAGTGTTTGACGGGGATGTACAACTTTGGCTGCAAAGAAGAGCCACGGAGCTTTATATCGAAATAATAAAGTATTCCAGCGGTTTCGTGGCGGTTGGGTCGCAGGTTGTCAGCTTCGGAGAAGTTTGGGGAGAGGCCGAGTGTCAGTCGCCACAGGTCTTTCAGATTAGTTCGAGCCATGGCTGGGAGCGAATCCAGGGTAGATCCGAGTGTCATCATTTCGCAAACACTGGCAAAGCTGGTGTGTGGGGACCGTAGATATATCTTAAAGCGAGACTCTTCCGATCCGATGCAATCAATTGCAACTAGGATGACTTGTAGCATCGAACCCTGCTCGGTGACCATGAATCGCTTCAGTTGCTCATATCCTACGCACGGATATCCGCTCTTTCGGAGCAGCTCGATGGCTTCGTCGAGGACGACGACGCGTGATATACCACGTTGCTCGGCTTTCACGGGTAAGAAGTACGCTTTCGTCGCGATGTGTCTTCCCAGTTCAAAGGCGAGAAACAGTGACGATGGTGAGCTTCGGTCGTTTTCCTCGGGTGTCATGTTCGTGATAGTAGCGTTCGGATCATAGAAGGCGGTTCGCATGATGTTGAATAAAGTCCAGTCGGTCCCTGGAAGATCGCGTCGCAGTTGATCGCAAAGCTCAATTGTTGATTGTTGATTGTACGGATCAATGGATGCTCCGGCATTTACGCCTACAAGCTCGACACTGTATCGAATCCTTGGGCCACTTTGCCGAGTGTCCCAGTTCCAACTGTACTCCAGCGGTGAAAAATCGTCAGTCATAAAACTTCTCCACCTCGGACTGTTTACCGGAGAAGTATTCGCGGATCCAAGGCGAGGCACGATGTGGTACAAGTGGAAGATCAAGCAGGCGTATTGGCTTTGCAAGTCGTAGTCTGCCTCGTCCATCAGAGTTCCAAGGATTGGCCCAGAAAGATTCCACCAGGACTCCACGTTCGAGTCCTTGAAGATATGGACCAGACGACTAAGTGTTTGCCATGGCTGTTCTGGCTCTTTAGCCTTCTTCCCAAAGCCCTCTCCTTCGATTGACTGAATACCATGTTAGCAGCGCCCTTCCAAAGCGAACAGCTATCGGCCTCACCTGTTCCTCATGGTGGCATCGTACGTCCTTGATTGTGAACATCTTTTAATGACTTGAAAAACTCAGTAATGGAAATCTTTCTCTTATTTCCAATACCGCTCGCATTTAACCTTATTGAGAAGGCTTATATGGTAACTTTATGTCAGAAGCTGGGCGGCAGTATTGATAATGCTGCAAGGCGGAGACGGGGACAAAATGAAAACACTTCGCCGAATAGAAGGCAAATCGGGTCATAACAAACGAGCATGCCAATCTATATCAGACCCGATGATCAGATTTGGTTGGCTAAACTTGAGGTTCTCCATCTCCAGTGTTCCTTCGTAGTGTTGCGCCTGCCGTGTTGATCGAGACATGCAGCCTATAAATTTCGTAGGATCCGAGAACAGCTTTTGCGGACCCGAGTGCCAAATGTCCGTGGTGAGCCTTCAGTTTTCCCGACTGAATTTTCGGTTTCCGTATAGGCGACGCCTCACGCGTAGGTTGACGAGGTGTTGGACAGTGGAGACCCGAGAGCAAGCGTGGGAATATGGTGTCTTGTATGTAGAGCGGTGAGGCTCAGGAGAAGCGACTCTATAGGCAGGAGCTGACGCTAGGCTGGAAGGAGAGTACTGAACCGTCCGCAACGGCCAAGTACCGTTCAGTCCAACACGAGGTAACGCGGTGTAGCTAGGTAATTACATCCTTGCGATTGCCGCTTTTCGTATTTGATACATTTTATGATACCGTCCGGGATATTTTCAGATGCCCATTGGTTCAAACTAGTCCGGCGGAGTTCTATATTGCAGCGAGGCATGTAAACGAAGCGGCATGAACTGGGCGGGACGTCTTAGACCGGACGTCTTCGGGCAGTGCCGTTCCACGGGCCCACTTAGGTAGACTAACTACCTCAGGTAAGATCGGATGGAGGGGCGCATAAACGTATGGCTCACTACTCGCTCCCGCTAAGCTTAGGCACCTAGCGCGACGCTAATACCTAACGGCCACACCACAAAGACGGCTACACCACAAAGACGGCAACACCACAAAGACGGCTACACCACAAAGATGGCCACTTTCCCTTGGCAACACTAACTCTATTTTCTACTGGGGTAGGCTTGTAGGATGACACTGTCCAGAAGCCTCCCGCCTAGTTCGGCGAGCGAAGTACCTTGACCACCTACCACTCATGCGTTACCCTTGCTATGGTAGGAGCGGGCAAGGCGGGAGGGCCCATATGGCCTTGTATGAACCAAGCTAACAGGTGGCACGCCGGCTGCAGGTCCGTTGATCACAGCAAAGCACTCCCCCTGCAGCCTATGTAAAACAGGCTCGGCTTCAATGCATGGATGTTGGAGAAGCGCTTGGTACAAGACTATCTTGATACGTAACATTCCATCTGACTGTCCTTCTGCTCCAACGATCGCTCTATCGTCGAACGCCATATCCTGTTCTACTTGCGCGCTTCCTCTGCTGAGTTAATTCTTCTGTTGGATTCAATATGAGTTCAACCATCTTTGATATCACGCCAGCCCTACAGCCATTGCCCAATGGCGTTCACAACTTTTCGAATCCGGAAAACATGTTCCCCGTAATGATACTGACATTAGGTATCAGTCTAGGAGTTAGCTCACTGGCTGTGATCTTGCGAATTTGGAGTCGTATCTTTGTGATAAAAGCCCACGGCTGGGAGGATTATAAGTGGACCCGCAACTGCCAATTTCCCAACCCGCACGCTGACATTTGGGCAAGATACCATGATTGTCGCTTGGGTGAGCTCTAGACTTCGAGCAAACTTGGTCAATCTGGCAAGACGAAAAGCTCTGCTTCATTGCCTATACAACCCTCGGCACCCTGGCTATGAATCATGGCTCAGAGGTGCACCAATGGGACATGCCACTGAGCAAGTTGTTCAATTTCTTGAAAGTTCGTTGACAAGACCCCCCCATCATCACTTCGTATAATAAGTAGGAGGCGCCAACCAATCACTTTTTCTGGTGTTATTGAGTTGGTTCGGCATTTTTTCCACATATGTATGTATTGGTATAGACAGATCAGCAAGCTATCCCTCTTTTATGAAATGTGTTCATCAAGTGAAAGCGCTTTCCAACTTTCGGTCGTCATTATACTATCCTGTGGCTCATTCAAGCGTGATTAAGAAATGGAACAGTTATTCATTTGATACAAAATATCGGCCTCTACTTAGGTAGTTAAAAAACTTCTTTTCCACTCGTATCGTGCTGAATCACTTCAAATGCTTCAATCAAAATTTTGAGAGATATAGTCGCTTAAAATCAGGCCATGTCATGATTATAGAAATGAGTGAGTTATCCAAGTCTATGGAGCAAATAGGGAATGCCACGGTCTGGATTACATAAATGATGGAGTTGAAGGTTAAGCTATAGCACCAAGTCGCTCCGGCCAAGCGTACTGGTTATTTGCGATAGGTACGTGATGAGAAGGCCTAAAAGAAGCCAGGGAACACACCCGAAACAAGAAAATAGAAGGTGTCAACTCTAAGACACAATAACCCGCACACCCTTCGTATCTGCTTTCGGCATCGGCATCATTGCATCACATACTGCTTCAATATCCGAAAAATCTGACTCAAACAGATCCAATGTGAACCTGCGAACGAGAGCTGCAAGTGAGAGATAAAGCTCGGCATAAGCTAGACTGAAATTCGTTAGCTTGTTAAAGCCGCAATGGAGGTGGTATGGCATTTGCTTACTTCTGTCCGGCACACATGCGCAGGCCACGTCCAAAAACATACATGTCAGATGGTTGGTTCGTATCCAGCCATCGTTCAGGTCTGAAAGACTGAGGATCCTTGAACAAGTCCGGATGTTGACAAAGAAGCATAACTGTCATGGATACTGCCGTTCCAGGAGGAAGTATATAGTTCCCGTATTGAATTGCTGTGCTGGGCGCCACGCGAATGGACCGAGAAGTGGTACCGTAGGCTAGTCGAAGCGACTCTTTGATCACTGCTGTAAGATAGGGTAGCGTCTCTAGCTTGGCCCATGGCGCTAGTTGATTTGGGTCAACCATAACGTCTTCAAGCTCTTTCTTGAGATGGGCAAGCTTATCCTTGTTGATTGACAAATGATAAAGCGCTACCGTAAGAGTGTTGGAAGTCGTTTCGACGCCAGCTCCGATGAGGGCTGAACCCTCCTGCCATAGCCTCTCGTAGCTTTTCTCATGATTAGGAAGATCGCTTGCCAACAGTTCGTGAAAAATTGTAACATGGTTCTGGTTCTTGCTTTGGGGATCGAATGTCTCCACTATCTCCTTGACTAGCTTTTGGTTGCTGCGTTCCCAATTCTGCGTTATCGCCATCTGTGGAGCCATCTTCAAGAGCATCTTATCCGGAATCGATCTCAGAACACTCCACAGCGATGGGAAATGCTTGAACCACTGAAAATTTCTTAAACCGTTTGCGAATGTGTCTCGCCAGGCGGGTGCGAGGTCTGGATCCGCCAGTAAATCGAAGCAGTTAGGAAAGGCATATTCTGTGATTATATCCGTGGTCATGCATGAGAACAAGAGGCGCAAGTCCACGGGAGCTTTGGAGTCTTTGAAACCTTGAAGTCGATTGCATGTCTGGTTGACCTTCTCGAGAAGAACGGGCTCAAGGGCATTGATACTTCTTCGAGAAAAGAATGGGGCAAGTGCACCTCGCCGCCTCTTGTGTAAGTCGGCGTCAATCGTATTGAAGGTCGACTCTGGCATCCCAAACTGGTTTTGATGTGGTTTGTATTTGTTTAGCTTGATGGACGAGGGCGGAGCGAAGAAGGAATCGGCGAAGGCTGGGTCGTTTATATGAACCTCTGCAGGCGAGATTCGAACAATAGGACCTCGAGCATGTGTCAATCAGAGTACCAATGGTGAATGAAATAATCATACCATAGGCGTCGTGCAGCTTTTGTATCTGCCAAGGAAACCGAGCCTTTTCGATGAGGTCGTAGTACATTTCGTAGCCCTGCGTCATCGCAGCCAACTTTGGGCCTGGGACTTTTGCGAGTGGACTCAAAAAGGCGCGGTAGATGGCGAGTGCCAGTATGTATAACAGACCGGCAATGATTGCCCAGCCGAATGTCGCTGTCTCCATTGCGACAAATGTCGGTAGAGAAGGCTTGAATGGGATGTATTTTAAGAGGAGAGAGAAGCTTGTAGTGTCCACAGAATCTTGTTCCGCCGGTTTGAAATGTTGTAACCGCGAATGTGAAAGCGAAAAACGATCGTGACGTTTCTACGATGTACGGCTCCCCTGTGACACTCAGTTCGTGTCGTGCCACATTAGCGGAATAAGAAGCCAAGTAGCAGATCAATATGAACGGAGTCCGAATGTAAATTGCAAATGAAAATCTTGAGCAGAATGCTGAGGCGATTGAGGCAGGATTTTTAGCCGTAATGCAAGAGCAGTAGTGTTTCTTGTAGTCTGCAACAAGGCGGAATATCCGCGTCCGTGCGGCACAAACAACCTATTCGGGATGCATCCTTACGCCCCAGTGAACCCCAAGCAATGCAGCAAATATCGAAATGCGGCGTAGGATGACTACCCCACTATTCCCTGTGGTTGGTAACGAGGCGGACCTCCGTGCGGCACAACTACTTTCCGGAATGCGCCCTTAGACACCAAAAAATACGGCAATATTGGAGAATACGACGTATGGCAACTGCCTATGGTTGTTAACAAGGGGGTAACTCCTCCACCATGCGGTCAGCATCAAATTCACGGAGCAAGTGAAAATTAAATATTGTAATTTACTATCTATCACGGGCGAATATGCTGATCTGCAGTTATTCGGCAATTATATAAATAACGTCCACCTTCGCGCAATTAGAAATCTCATCTCGTAGAAAGCAAAGGAATGTTATGGAGCCTTTACATTGCGAGTCAATCTATGCAGAGCGATCTATCAAGGTCATCTGTATCGGCGCGGGAGCCTCTGGTTTACTGCTAGCTTACAAGCTCAACAAACACTGCAGCAATGTCGAACTCACCGTAAGCTCCCACATAGTCGTACTCGGCGAATGTTTCTCATGGCTTTAGATATACGAAAAGAATGAAGATATTGCGGGCACTTGGCATGAGAATCAATATCCAGGGTAAGTCTTCCTGTCAGCTTCGGTCCTTGTAGCTAATGAGAGATTGAAGCTGCGCTTGCGACGTTCCCGCTCACAATTACACGTATTCGTTCGAACCAAAGCCCGACTGGTCATCTGTTTATGCGAGCTCATCAGAGATCAAAGAATATTTCACCAAATTTTGCGAGAAATACGGGCTGCAGGATATCCGCCTCTTTCATTCTGTTCAACACGCTCTTTGGGTTGAGTGCGACGGTGAATGGGAAGTGGAAATTTTGGATATCAAGAGCGGGAAGAAATTACACGATCGTTGTCATATCCTTATTCATGCATGCGGATATCTGAACAAACCCGCATTCCCAAACATACCTGGGATACAGGAGTTCAAGGGCAACGTTGTCCATAGTGGGTGTTGGGACAAATCCGTGGAGCTCACCGGAAAAACTGTGGCACTTTTGGGGAGCGGGTACGTCAAGGAATCAGCTATCGAAAGAATAATTCTTAACAGCTCTTCTAGATCATCAGCGTTGCAAATACTCCCTGCGATCCAGCCAGCAGTCGAACGCGTCGTTAATTTTGTGAGATCGCCAGTATGGGTACTTCCCACAATTTCCGGTGAATCGAAATCGTTTACGAAGGATGAAATTCAAGTGTTTCGTTCGTATCCTGACAAGCACATCGCTCTCCGCAAACACAATGAGACTGTTATGAACAGTATTTTCTGTAAGCCACAATACCCGATGGATGTCAAGGAACACTAACATCGCGTTCTCAGCGCTTTATCTTACCGATTCGAAGCTGCAAATCGAGATGAAAGAGATGCTGCGTCGCTCGATGAAATTTGCGCTCAAGGACAAGGACATGGAAGCCGCACTGGTACCAGAGTGGGGTGTTGGCTGTCGACGGCTTGCGCCGGACACAGGCTATCTGAATGTGAGATAGACTTCGAAGGCATCTCTATGATGACGCACTAATCAACTTCAGAGCGTTACGAAGCCCAACGTCCGTATCGTCAAAGCTGGTGTGTCAGCGTTCTACTCAGAAGGATGCGTTGATGAACTAGGGGAGCGGCATCATGTGGAAGTCATCATATGTGCGACGGGTTACGACACCTCTTTTGTACCACGATTCCCAGTTATTGGACTCAAAGGAGTGAACCTCCAGAGTGCTTGGGAGAAGACACCCTCTTCCTACCTTGGGATTGGGATTGCGAATTTCCCCAACTTCATGATGTTTCTTGGACCATACTCTCCAGTTGCAAATGGGCCGACTATGGTAGCAATAGGTGAGTTTTACGTCTGCGCGCGGTATTATAGTACTAAGAATCACCAGAAGCACAGGCCGATTACATCGTACGCATGATCGATCAATACCAAACTGAGCCAATCCACTCCTTCTGCCCTTCCACTTCCGCAGAATCAGCCTTTATGGAGCACGTAAAAGGCTTCATGAAGCATACTGTATACACAGATGAATGCCGGTCTGGTCACAAAAACCATACAATCTCCGGTCGAGTACCAACATTGTGGCCCGGCAGCACTCTGCACTATCTCCAGGCCATGCAAGATATTCGTAGCGAGGATTGGCAATTTTCTTATTCTCAGAATCGATTTTCATTTCTGGGGAATGGGATCAGCCATGCTGAGTTTGATCCTACAAGTGATCTGGCATACTACATTCGGGAATATGATGACGGACCACCATTGAGTCGAAGGGGGCGTATGAAGTTGGCTATGTACAGCGGTACTCAGCCATCCAGAGCCCTTCACATGACACATCGCCCTAGTGTTGTAAACCTGGCATCTTGTGTACGAGAAGGGTGTCTGATACCAAGGCGAGATGTACATGTGGAATTTGACGCCAACGAAGGCCGGATTTTCCGCGCTGGTGGAGTATCCAACTGGGTACTCACAGCGAGGAGGTACGTTGAAGGTCTCTGGTCATGGGCTTTTGGTCAATTAAAGATGCTGCTAGGTCGAAGAACTGATATGTAGACTACGAGGGCTAGCACATGCCGCCAAAATGATACAATGGATAGCTTTCAAATTGATGTCTATTAATCTGCCAAATCCAGTCTCTCTTTGAATGCTTTCGTGTAGAACAAATACATGTGAAAGGAGTGAAGTCTCGCCACCAGTACGCGATCTCAACTCCTCCACCGAGAGCACAACGCATGGACCAAGATGTCACAAATCCTTCTCGAAAACCTCATCGCTCTTATTAGCTTTTCTCTAAAAACAACCACTAGTTGTCTCTCATAGTGTGTACGCCATTGATATGTACGAGTTAAAGAGAGCATGCGCGTTGTTTGACCGTCCCGTCCCTCTCTGTGCACATGCGACGCTCTTTCCCTGCATTATAATATCGAGAGCGAATAGACGTCAACAAGGCGGACGCCGAAACAATGATTAAAAAGGATTCCAATGCAATTTTAGTGTGGTTTTCGGTAAACAAAAGCAGGGCGAAGACACTGGTATCCCTCCCAAACAAGGTGCCACGGGTACGTTATTTCTGCGGACGGGAAACCGGTTATTGGCGGGCATGCGCAGGGATGATCGGAGGTATTTACTGCAGGAGATCAAAGCCCCTGTTACTTCCTTTATTGGAGAGAAGGGCGATATGGGCTACAGCACGGTACGTGGAGCGATTCTCCTTTTATGGTTTCTCCTTCGAAAAGGAATTGACAAGGCCACAGTCGATGAAGGATTACGAGATCGGCGCTGGGCTTTTAAAACTTCGCGTTGACCCTCGATACTAGCTGGCTATATGGGTACTTGGCTACTTGTGGTGGTAAGTTTGGTAAGGCTGCTGTGGCGTATGTGGAATGGTAGTGGAGGAACAATGCGACTGCGAAAGCAGTCCTTGTGGCTCTGCAGAGTCCTGGTAGTTTGGTGAAATATATCTGGACAGCAGAGCAGGAGAACTGGCCTTGAGTTCGTAGGCTAATTTTCAGCTAAGACATGACGAGTTTTGAGTAATCACCTTGCTCCTTCTATTACTTGTATAAGTCTTTGGTCATTCTCGACCGACCTGACGGACATCTTGCGAAACCGCTATAGCACACAGTATATCCATTTCTTGCTCCATCTTCCAATTCTCCGCTCAAACATGCTTTCCACAGCTCAGCTACTCCTGTTCAACAACGCCACAACGCCCGAAACAAGCGGCAACGCTACTCGTCCATAGTTCAAATGCCCCCAGCTTTTGAAGCACTGGGTCAGCTCCCTCCTCTCAACTGCGTCCAGCTCTTCACCAGCCTCCATCTTCCTCCCCAGGTCATCAATGCGATCATTTAGCGGGAAAATAAGCTTGATTTCATAGGGAGCAACAAGCGGGAGCAAGACGGTGCAGAAGGCCCAGGTCTTCCACTTAGCGGATTCCTTCGGATCCGCGAGTTGGGAGGTCAGAACGGTGGTGATGAGTAGGGATGCAGCGAGTGCACGCGCTGATGATTGCAGGTATTGGCCGCCCCAGACGACGGTTTGGAAGGATTGGCGTGCTGCTTGTTTGGGGGGCAGGAGCTGGGTGAGAGGCATGACCCAGAGGGAGAGGCATGCTGAGACGCCTTTGCAAATGGATTAGTTGAGATTTTGAGTGGAGCGGTAATGTTGTGGAGGCTTACCGGAGAGGAAGATGAGGGAGACCGGGACTATGGTCTGTAGGGTGTGGACTAGAGATGGGGGCGACTCGAAACCCATTATGAAGGTCCTTGAAGCTTTGTATTTGTCGTTGGCTTCTTTTTGGAAGCGGATCGTACTGTTTATATGTGGTATCTAAGATGTAAGATGCCTAGACGCGTTGGATGCCATCGGACTCCGATTGTCCATTTGCGGCCTAGCGTTGAATTGCTTACTCCGACTGATGATCATCCCCTCTAGATGAGTGACGCGCCGCACGTCATCACTCAAACAAAATCGCGACGATTCTTCGACCGAAACATAGCGGTCGATGACGATATCGATAACACACATACAGAGCTCAGCCAGTGTCAACGTTGACACATGTGCTCTGCATGAAAGCTCAGCAACGGCGACAAGAAATCCAACGCCGATAGTGGCTTGGATAAGAGTGGAAATGAATCTCCGACATCAGCTTTAAGCTCAGGGGTCGTTAAACAATCCTTTCACCTTTACAAAGTCGCCGAAGTTCCGTCCGAGAGGCCCGCGCGCATTATATTATCACGTGACCCATCTCTTTTCAGCATCGAAAGTTTCCGCAGCTATCCGCCATGATCCTTCGCTGCATTTATCGCTCTTCGAAACGACCTCGATCACGATCATAAACCACGCTCCTCCATCACCTCAATATTGACTCTTTTCGACCTACTGTGAGTGTATCAGCAGGCTGCTGTAGTAAACGGTGTGCTGCGAGAAAATGATCCCTTAAAAGAGACTTTTCGATCAGACCTGGTCCTTTGGAAGTCCAAAATACAGATGCATGAGCTCAGCGCGACCGTACTATTAGTTGATGCAGACTCTAGCCCGATACTCAGGGCGATGGTGATCAGTGAGTTTTGATGACCAAAGAGATCTCAAACCCCCAAACCGATCTTAGAGCCGCCTCGTCCGCAACAAAGTACAAGCGTGCTACCCTATCATCGCGAATTGTGCATCCAGTGTTTGTGGCCCGAAAGGTCTCTTGAGCATGATAGGATGCTTCGCTAATTCGGCCATATCGAGCCCCTATAGGGTAAAATAGCACGAGGAAGAGAAAGCTGATGTATGAGAGGCAGAACATGGTTCACTCTGTTAAGGTGTTTAGAGCAAGGCCTAGCTTCGAAAAGCAAACGATAAACACCAAGGCTTTTGCGCTGAAAGTTTGGAAGCCTGCCTTTGATATGGCGGCGCAGCATAACGGGGATCGAGAATTATGTGGGTTTCACTGATTGATTCATGTCACTACCTGTGTCATTCCCAAACTCCCACGCTGAATATCGTCACTTGTAAGACTGTTTTTCACCGTGCCTTCACTCCTGATATGTCACTCTAGACCGATGAAGTATCAGACACCGTCACTAGTCAGACAGACAGCAGTGTAGGGTCTTATACATTTATTAAAAGAGCGAGCTCCTCTCTTACCTTCCTCTCTCCTCCGCACCCATTTTCTCTACTCTCAGATTCTCAATATTCTGGCCATGTCTACGTCTTCACATACAGGCCGGGTTATATCCACCAAGAGCCTTGAAACGCTGTGAAGTGGATTTGACCACCACTTCTCAGGCATTAGATCCAATACCAACAATGCAAAGACAAAACTATCTCGGAGCGAGCAACTTCTCACCGCACAGATCAGCGAAATCCACGCAGATGGATACTTCGAAACCGCCACCTTACTGCTCAAAGAAGCTTTAGCACTTGTGCATAATACCAGGGAGTTGGTAGAGAAGACTTCACGGCATTTGGATTTGATTGAGGCGAGTATTAAGAAAATAGATCGCACAAAGATATCCCCGTATAATCCGGCGGAGGTGGTGAAGTTGCAGCTTGGAAGCGCTTCGGTGCAGATGGCGATGATGATAGTGGAGGAATCACTGCTTGGTATTACTGAGCAGTTGAGGTTGTTGGAAATGTATGAGAAGGCGTAGATTGTTTATAGTGTGAAGAGGAATATAATTGAGATACCCACAGAACGTATAAGCAAGCATGACACTCCATCCGCACCATCACACACTGATTCCATTCCGTATCATCTCTACAAGTTTGCGCTCCTAAAATTTAAGCCTGTGACGTGTGGTAATTGATGTCTGGTGTCAGTGATGAATCATCCAGGCCATGTCAGCATCTCAGTGCTCGTAACGTCGAATTCATATATATTGCGTTCGCCCAAAGATCGACTCAGAGAAAACCCACCTTCTAATCAGCTTCACTGATCATGGACTTCAACACACCAGTTCCTCAATGGCTTTGGCCCTGGGTCCATGTCGCGGACCCCTTAAAGATCACTCGCTACACAGCACGGAATGAATACGACAAGCACCTGAAAAAAGCACAGTCAGGAATCACCAAACTCCAGAGCCTCATCAAGAAGGCGTCCAACAGGTTGAATGCTTGTCAAGGGATATTTAACGATGAACAACGCCCTAAGAGGGCAAACCTCCTTAACGCACAGTGCATGATACTTCATATTGGTCACAGCTATGTTAGGTTGCGGACAGTGGTATCTCATTATCGGCGCTTTGTTATGTCGCCGAATTACTACCTTGACCCAGATGAGGGGTGCGCTATTGGGATGCAGAGTCCGATGGAGATGGTTTGCGAATTGCTGAAGGAAATGGAGAAAGCTATAGTGTACATTGAGAAATACAAGGTATTTTTCACGAGTAAGCTGCTATCTGTTCTTCTTCAAAATGCGCAAGTCTAAATTTACACTGGGGTAATGCAACAGGTGAGTCTTTCCTTTTTTTTTGCGATATACCTGAGTCCCACGTAGAAAAGTTACAGGTCACAGCCTGAAAGTCGTGGAAATGATAGCAGCCGTACTGTGGTAAACTTCAAAGTGCTAGCTCGCACTAAGTTTGCAAACAGGCCAGCGCGTTTGACAATTCACCGAACTAAATCACTCTGAATCAATGAAACCATGTTTGTTTGATTCTCACGCCATCGTCCCCATAAATCATGCCTTGGATGAAGTTTGCATGTCTGCTGTGATTGTCGGTGAAGCCCATGTCTCAAGATTCTCAGTTCCACCCCAGCGATTTAGCTGTGAAATCGAAGATTGAATCCGTTTGACAGTTCTAGAAGATGCAAGTTAAAGAAGTAATCCCATTCTACAACTGCAACGGTCCTTACTACCATTTAAGTTCCCACCTTCCGCCTCAACCAACACCCGCTCTTCTTCGAATCACCACTTCCACGCTTTCGGGAATGAATACCTCCGATAACCACGAACCACGACCCATGGCGCCACTCATCGCCGCTAAATGGGACCAATACGACGCTTTACTCGCCACCATCAACAACAACCTCGCCCTTGTGGAGAAATACGCCAAAGCCACGCCCCAAAAGATAAAGCAAGGAGATAATTCTACAGCCTTCATTCATCCTATGGTCAGAAACGAGCAGCTGCAGGCATATTGGCAGGGAAATGACCACGTCAAGGAGGTCAGAAGTCAGCTTAGGGGAAACCAGGACGTCATGAAGATGCGAGAAGACGGCATTTCTCCTGAGCGATGTTTGCTGTCGGCGACGGAGCGGGAATTCCCGGAGAGTCCATTCGATGTGTTGAGGAAAGTGGATAGGGAGGTCGAAGAAAGATTGGAGGGGCTTCGGCAGCATTTTACGAGTGAAGAAAAGAGGCAGATTGAGAGTCAAGGTTGAGGCATAGATGTGCTAGTCAGATCTTCCATTGCTATATGACCTTTGAAGCGTTGAAGGAAGGAGTTGGCCGACATGGGCGTGATAAATGATAAGATCGCAGAACTTGAGTAGGGGGTGGGAAATTCAGTTATCAACTAGTGAATAAAACTTTGGGTGCTCCAAACATATACATTGAATGTGACAACAACAGGCTTCTCCGCCTTGGTATCCCCATCCTTGTCTGAAAGCTTTTGTTAATGATGATTATGCGCAACAGCAATACAGCATTGATCCAAATTATGGCAACGGCAGCATACCCTTATGAAATGGGAAAGCTCCTCAAGAGTTCCTTCCATGTGGTGATTGCGTTTGCGGAGAAAGCGGTGTCAGTGACGAAATCACGCTAGCCACCGTGTCACCGATGTGGTGCTTGCGCATCCTGGTACACCGATTTGAAAGCAAAAAAAGTGTCACTTTCCCAAAGGGTCACATTGAAGTCAGTCGCACTGAGCAATCGCCTGTTGCTGTGACAGCGGTCCTCCATCTTACTCCATGCTACGCTAATCCAACTCCTCTGGCGATTAATCTCCTTCTCCCTTTCTCAGTTCTCAACGACCGACATCTCTATCCCATCCCTCTCTTTCCGCACTGCTGCTTCGACTCTGGAGTCTGACCAGCGTTTTTCAGCATCCGAGTCAACTCGATATGCCCTTCGACAGTCACGGCCAACTCCACGCTGGCAGCATCGGACTCTTCGACGACGACGACGAATGGTACCGGACTCAAGATCGGCTCGACCGTAACAATGCCCGCGAACTCCACCACATTGATCGCGGGCACCGCAAAGCTGAGAAACGACGAGCTCGAGCCGAGAATTCCTCCTGGTGGTGCCGCTTATTCGGTCGCAAGAAAGTCAAACAAGCGGCAGACCAAGCAACAAATTCGACGAGTGAGAAGAAGCCAATCCAGGTGGCAGCGCCGGTGAATCTTAGTCATATGAATGGGTCGATAGAGGAAGTGGAGAGCGAGTACGGGGAGGAGGATGAGTGGCCGATGTACGATGAGGAGGATATTGTCGATGTGGATTCGGAATTGTACGACATATTGGGTATGGTGTTGGTGAAAGAGAAGACGCCGGAGCAGAATAATGTTGTACTGAGGAGCCAGATTCGGTGGAAGGATTGTGAGAAAGCTGGTCCGCCAACGAATTTATTGGATTGAGGTTTGGTTGATGTTATCGCTGCGTTGGGGAGGTTCTATACTTGTGCTTATATTATTTGACTTGAAATATTGTTGGACAGTTCGTTTGAAAGCTTTCTATATGTTGTGGGGACAGCTCATGCGTGAGCTGTAGAGTCAAGCCGGGAAAAGATACTTCACTTCAGACTTTTCAATGTTGTGGGCTGTTAGGTTCAGCTCATTTAAGAATACATGACGTTCATAAAGTGCACGACACCCTCTTAACCCCGTACCGTGAAGGCCTCTTCAATCTCCAACCTTCCTTTCATAACTTTCCAATCAACATGTCAACTCCGAATAACCCATCTGAACGGGCTTCCGACTCAAGACCTTCACTTGCGCCTCTCCACGACGACGTTCGTGACGAGAGAGATCTTGCAGGAGAAATCGCAAGTCTTTCGAATAAGATAAATGTCTTGATAGACAGAAACAATGAGCTGGAAGATCTGGTCGAGAGGCAAGCTGTCCTGGTTGTAGAGCTGAGGAAACATGTCCACTCCGCGCTTTTACATATGGCGAGGCTGAGCGCGGTGACGAGCGAGATGTTAGAAGTAGTTCCTGATGTATTGCCATAGTAGAATCAGATGAGCAGCAATTTAGTATATCGACTATTGATCTATATTTAGGAATCACTGGGTGCGCCTGTAGGCGTTAGTATCCTTCCGTCCCCGCAATTTTCTTCATGTAGTGAGTTTGAAATTTTCGGCCGCGGCGGTGACTCACTCAAACGCTCAGATGCCAGTGTGACGACCCCTCCCACAACCCGTAGATAAACCATCCATGTATATGTATTTAATAGTGCCCGGAGATTTCCATCAATCAACTACAAAGCGATTTAGCTCAGGGGAAGAGCGCCGGTAAGCTTCACCAGCTCGTTGTATCATATTCTCTCACTAACCAAATCAGGGCTCATATAAAATTGAAACCCGGAGGTCAAAGGATCGAAACCTTTAATTGCTATAATGAGTATTCTTTTTGCCCTTTTGGGTGATGTTTGGCGGTTCGCTTTCTATAGTGAATGGTGACAGCTAGTCATTCCCCTTTTTTCACCCGGTATAATTGGCAAACACTATCATGGAATATCTGTGACTGCTGTTGTACAGCTCCAAACTTAACACTTATTGATCTGCGTACGTGTAAATTGAAACAATCGAGCTAGCGCCGCGTAACACGTTCAGTGGACGTAGTATTCAATGAGGCAGATACCTGTCCGCCAGCACACCATTTGGACACGTTGTCCATCTGAGCGGCTAGATTTAAGAAATTCAATTCCGCTCGCCTACCTATATTTTCTCTGTTCCCATCATGCCTAGAGACCTCACTGATTTTGACCTCTACCAGAATCTCAAGCAAGACTATCACATCACAGCAGCCCGACTCAGCGCCGCACACTCCACACAATAAATAATACACAAGTTCAGAACGTCGACTATTACCAGCATATCGCCATGCTTGAGGAGTCTCTGGAGGATTTGCGGCTCGTGTCGCGGTCCGCGAAAACTGATTACGGGAGAATGGAAGAGGAGAACAAGGAGCTGCGCCAAGTGAACGCGAAACTGCACAAACGTATAGAAGAGCTGGAAAAGAGGCACGGAACGGAAAGTAAGGAAGGGTTAAAAAGAGACCGGGAGCCGTCATTATGTCCGAGATGCAAGATCGTGAAGGAGAACAGGGAAATTGAGCATGCTGCAGAGATGCAGCGCCGGAGGGGCGGAGACGATTGGGAAAGAAGTGATATGGGGACACCTGTGCCTAGTGAGGTGGCTAATGATTGGTCTGAAATTTGATGGTTGGGAGTGGTGTGAAAGGGGTGTTGTTATGTTGTGCGTAGATGTAAGAGTATAGTTAGTAAGGCAGCTAAGGGGAATCAGAACTTGCTGCGATAACCACCTTTCTTCTCTTCTACCATGGAGTTGACGAGCATTCAGCCGGCCAAGATGATTTGGTGAAGCGCTCTCCAAAACAGGCCCTAATATGGCTTTTAACGCCGTTGCTATACGTACCTTATTGTACACAAAGTCTCCAAGCTCAGATTGCAAGTTGAAAGTAAACAGCAAATACACGCCATACCTTTGCCTCGACACATTCCAGGCACGCACCTTTTTGACGCTCTAGAATCCTCTCACCCACAGCACGTCCAACCTCATCTCCTCCAGCAACCCTTTAAGCCGACAGTACCGATTATTTTCAAACCAAAATACCATCAAAAAAACAAACGCAAAGTGACTCAAACACATCCTCCACGTCCCATCAATACCTAACCGAATACCTCTCGCAAAACAACCCGATCTGCACACAGACCGTCGCCAGAAGCGTGATATAAGTCTCTGACGCCTTGTTCCACGAGCGGTAGAGTACTGTTTGGATGTTTGTGGTGACGGAGAGGACGGAGATGCCGAAGTGGATGATGACGGGGAAGAAGTAGATAAGTTGGGGGTATGGTATTAAAACTTGGTAGATGGGGGGAACTAAGGCGGAGAGTAGGAGGAGAACGAGAATAGACGGACGTGTGGGTTGGTAGAGGGTGATTGACGGCGGCATTGTGGATTTGTGTTTGGTTTTTATTGGACTGTGATGAGAGTGGAGTGCTTGGAGGGAGCTCTCGTGGAGCAGAGGAAGTTGGCACTTAAGGTAGCTTTCGTATATAAGTAATTTGTGTAAGTTTTGGCGTACGTTATGAATAGGAGGGAGAAGTAGTGGTGTTAATTGTCATTCGCTAGCGCGTATTTGATCTTGAAGAAGTAAGTTTTCATGTAAACGAATCGAAGACCCACTATCCTACTCAACGTTTCATGACTCCTCCCCAGCAATACTCCTCAACAGTTGTGATTACTCTGGATCACCAGCACGCTGGCGACTAGCCCGCTCGTGGGTGGAGCGCACTCAACCAGTCGGCCATGATCTCGCCAATTCAGCGGCCTGAGTATGTAATGGCGAGTCTACAAGCTAGCAAGACTTATTTCGGGGAAAAAGTCACCGAATCAACGAGGCAATTCGGTCGAAAGTAGTGAAGGATGCGCTGAATTTTTCTTCCAGATATTTAGAGCCGTTCCTCATGCAATCGAGTGTCGCATAAAACATCGTCCGTGTATCCAAGTGCTCCGCAGAGGAAAAGCCCTCCATCGCACAAGCCGTTGCCAATCGGCGGGTATCACAAAACACCACATCATTCCGCCTTCTTCCCCTCCCCTATACTCCCCCAACCCATCTTCCATCACCGCACACTCCTCGCACTCCTAATCCTCTCCTCCACCAACGTGACCAACCCCTCCTTCTCCCTAACCGCCCTTACCCTCTCCCCCTCCAACCCTTCCAGCTCCCTCTCCAACTCCCTCATCCTCTCCACCTGCTCCTTCTCACTCGTATCCAAGCCCGGTAGACTCGCAATCAAGACCTCAATCTGCTGTTCCTTGAGGTAGAGGTCGCGGCTCAGTTCGCGAACGTCCTTTTGGAACTCTTCTGGCGACGGTGGTGGAGGTGGAGGGGCGGCCTGTGAGGGGTTGGAGTTGGGTTGGGAGGCGGCTTGTGCGGCGGCGGATTGGGCTTCGTGTTCGGCGAAGGTGGAGAGGAGGGGTTGGTTTGGGATGGCGGCGGGTGGGGCGCGGACGCGGATGTAGGCGAGGGAGGACTGCATCTGGTTTAGGAGCTGGGAGGTTGTTAGTTTTGAGGGGATATGGGAGAGGAGTAGGTGTACCATGTCCAGCTCGTCTTGTATTTGCGTGAGTATGTCGGCCATTGTTGCGGGGTTGAGGTGGGCCTCCAAGAAGCTTTCGAGGTGAGAATTGTATTTTCGAGTAAATTATAAGCTCTGGTTATTATTCTAGAGGTCGATTGCGAAATCTGAGTGGAGTGGGAGTGTAGGATGGTGGTGGGTAAAGGAGTGAAGTCATTGCTTGAAGCTCAACCGTTACGAAGCCATAGGGCTGACTAGCGCGTTGTAAAGTCTCGGCACGCGTCGAAAAGTTACGCGCCATGTCTCCAAATCTCCTAACCACACATCATTCTATTACACTTTCTACGCTGCTCTTCACGTCACTCCTTCTTGTAAATATGTTGCACATCTTAGTCTCTCCTTCATATACACAGTAATGCGTTCCCTCCGCCCATCATGCTTCAAACAACCACTCTCACCAGTACCCCTTCACCGACTCCCCCGAACACCTCCGCAAACCCTCATCCCACGCCGCATAGTCACAACCTCGACCTCCAACACAGCCCCCATCGACGTCCCTAAGCTAATCGTCTCCCCCGGCTCCACGCACCACAACTCGCTCTCCACCTTCCTCACCTACGCGGAGCGCAAGAACCTCAACAAAGCCTCGACCGTCTACGTCGGCACGCTTTACGAATACACAGCCGCAGTCTCCCTCCTCCGCCTCGGCTTCTCCCTCCTCCGCACCGGCCGCAAATCAGACGCCGGCATCGACCTAATCGGTCATTGGGTGCTCCCCCCGTTCCGCGAACCCATCCCCGTGATCGTGCAATGCAAAGGCACGAAATACAACAGCGCACCGACACACATCCGCGAACTCGAGGGCTCCTTCAGCAACGTGCCTCCCGAATGGAAGAGCCGCAATGATGTCCTAGGACTATTCGTCACAGCGCATAATGCCACAAGCGGTGTCCTGCACACCATAAGCACCAGCCGCCGACCACTAGCTTTCGTCAAGATCACTCCGGACGGCACCGTCGAGCAACTCCTCTGGAACCACGCCGCCTCGGAGCGCGGTCTCGAAGGCGTTGGCGTAACACTACGACACACACCGCGCGTCCTGCTCCCCGCACCGTCTGAATGGGGCCCAAACCCGTCGTCGAAAACCACGCGCGCGCGCTCACAACGCCTCAAAGCTTTGAAGAAGTTCCGCGCCGAGGGCACGAAGAAAGACGTGCGGTTGACATGGCTCGGCTCCCCTATTTCCGCCGAGCGCGAGGCGCTGGACGACGAAACCACCAAACTCGTCAAAACCATCGAGGGGGCTGAGGACGTGACGTCGCGGAATGTAAAAGAGGGCAAGGCTAAGGCGAAGCGCAAGAAGTCTAAGAAGGCCGAGGGAAAAGAGGCTGTACCGGCGACTCACAGCAAGAATGGAAAGAGATTGGGTAGACCGCCTGGTGCCAAAAATACGGTTAAGGGGGTGAGGAACGCAAGCTCCGAGGGAAAGCAGAAGAGGCAAATGCAAAAATATGTTTCGCGGCCGAGGTTTTCGGAAAGCGGGAAGAGGCTTGGAAGGCCGCCTGGGGCGAAAAATAAGAAGGCTGTGGGTGGTGAGAAGACGGCGGAGAGTCCACCACCTATGACTGAATCAAAAAGCGGATCGGAGATGCAAAGGGTGCCAGAAAAAGGGTGAAGTGTGCTATGGGGGATAGGATGTAACCTATACAGCCCAACGAACAATACGCCGAGCTAGAAGAGGTGGTGCGTGAACGTGGATTCGAGACCTCGCGAGGAACTCTCGGATTAGAGATGAAGGCGGTAATAGGAGCAAGTATGCGCGGCTTCACGCACCGTCGAAGAAGGGACCTTTGCAAGAACCTAGCGCATAGCAAGACGCACGCAGAACCGAGCAGAGTGAGAGGAACGAAGATGAACAATGGCATACATCCTATGCGATACAAAAGAAATACTATTAATAACCATACTATTGCCACCCCTTCGCAGACCAACAGTTTTCCTCTTGACAAACGAGAATTCTCCCCATCAATAATCGAATCGTTCAGGAAGCACAAGCGGCGCCACTAGACTCCACACATAGATGGCATAGCACACCCACGCACTGACAATCTTCGCCCAACTAGCCCAGTACGTCCGCCCGACCGGTACAAAGTCGTTCGACATGTCCTTTTCGTCAAAGTTGGATGTGAGGAGGGTAGCAACCCAGGTGGTGCTGAGGAAGAAAATGATGTGGAAGAGGGAGTAGTTGTACTGTGTAGCGTTGCGCTCATCGTCCCTAGGCTTGGGCGTGTCATCCTCGTCGTCGCTGTCGTCATCATCAAGCGCGGAAGCGGGGAGAGATCCAGATTCCACAGCAGCGCGGAGAGCTGCTTGGCGCATTTCGCGGCGGGATTCGGGCTGTTGGGACACGAGACCGTGTTCGTAGTCTTCAGTTCCGACCTGCGTGTAGCCGTTCCCATACGAGTTGCCTTGAGCGCCCAGCGCAAGACCGTACGTTGCGGCGCGGGTCGTGGTGTATGCGACGGTGATGAAGGTAACGATTGCGCCGATAATGATGGTGGCTTTGCGGGTGCCGCTCGCGCGAATCAGGGGGTTGCATTGGTGGTCGTCGGGTTCCATGCCTACAGCGGAGAGAGTCAGGTAGGTGCAGTAGATGGCGACCATTGCGGATTGGGCGAGGCCGGCGCGGGGGTTGACACTTTGGACGGCGGGGTGGATCGAGACTACGGATGATATGAGGAGCAGCAAGAGGTTGATCTGAGTTTGTTAGTATTTGTTTCCAGTTGACAACCGGAGTACGTACCGTGATGGCTGCCTGGTTCATTCCACAGCCGCTCTTCGCAAAGTAAATGTACATGACCACGGTCATAGCGAACGAAGACAGGTACATGAACAGTGCCGATCCGACCAAAAGCCCAGTCCAGATTCTCGACTCAGTGACTTCAATCTTCTCCTGGCAGTACTCGGCCCAGTTGTGCGCTAGATCCACCAACAAAATCAGCCCGATGAGTAGGAAAAGACATGCGCCGATCATGGCGAAATAGTTTCCCCAGACGATGAAGAACGAGTTCGGAATGAAGAAGGTCAACACAACCATCCCAAGCCACGCGACAACCTTGGGGCCCCAGAACCCATTCTGAATCGGCGCGCGTCCGTCTTTCGAGCTCCGCACCCCGATCAGCATCATAGCCATGATGATGTGGAAGAACCCCAGCGCAAAGTTGATTCGTTGGACGGCGACATATCCGTAGCACTGCTCGCCGTGGCACTTGATATCGACATAGTCGAGCGTGAGGTGCGATAGCTTCTTCATGGCCCAGTCTGTGAGCATGATCCAGGACACGATCGAGTTGACGAGGAGAATGAGGGCGTAGGCGATACGCGTTGCAATGCTGTTGCCGCATTTTCCGCATGAACTACAGACGGCGCTGCAGGTGGCAGCTCCGCAGCACGAGGCGGCGATGGCCCATAACCGGAGGCTGGTCAGTTCTGCGAGAGGAGAGAGGGAGATGGACGTACTGAGCCGACGGAGGGAAGGGCAAGGAGGGGGAGCGATAGCACAGCGCCCATGTTTGCGATGCTAGGTGAGGTTCAAGGCGGGTGGTTGTTGGGGAGGTGTGGAGTTGGCGGATGCCCGGTGACGTTCACCAGTTGACGCACACCTCGCGCCGGCCGCTCTTGGCATGCGTGAAAGCTTGGCTATCTATCTTATCTCCGATCGGACCCTCATTTCAATGCCTCAGTGCTTCAGCTTGAGCGTTTTACATTCACTGTTGTTTCTATTCTTGTATGCGTCTATCGAGCCTTTTGCCCCGTCGTTCACAGCTTCGACCACGCAATCCAGTGTTACGAGCCCAATTGTTGACTAGCCAGGCGCGTCTTGCCAACCCGCGTCCCTCTTTGCACACCCAACTTTATGATTTCGCGGTGACGTACGATTCTCGGCTCCCCTGAGCAGCCATGGGCGTCGAAGAGTATACCATTACACATAAGAAGACGCGGATCGTGTCCGTCGTCGCCGCCACTGCCATTGCTCTTGCATGCGGGACAAACGTACCGTTTCCTCCCATATCCACCGAGAACAGACACTGATGGTTGATAGTATGCCTACTCAGCATGGGCGCCCCAATTCGCCGACAAATTGCAACTTTCGGCGACTCAGAGCAATGTCATCGTACGAAGCTCGTTTCCATCTACTGCTATCGAGCACTATCTGACCTGGCTAGGGAACGTCTGCGAACCTCGGCATGTATCTCTCCGGAATACCTATGGGCATGATCACGGATAGGAAGAGTCCTCGGCTCTCTGGCTTGATTGGCATGGTCGCCTTGTTTGCGGGATACTTTCCGATACACGTTGGTATGCTGCGCTAGGATGGCTGGAAGACTGGACTGACACCGGATAGCGTACGATCGAGGCGTCGGCTCTATGAGCGTGGGGCTGATATCGCTCTGTTCCTTTGTATCTGGTCTCGGAAGCTGTGCGGCATTCCAAGCTGCTTTGAAGACAGGTAGGGATATAGAGACCATTCAGGAGACTGTTATTGACCGCGACAGCGGCCCTCAATTGGCCGACACATCGCGGGAGTGCGTCAGCATTCCCTCTCGCGGCGTTCGGTTTAAGTGCCTTCTTCTACACCCTCATTGCTGGCACTGCTTTTCCGGGAGATACATCCGGATACCTTCTTCTCCTTTCTTTCGGCACTTCCTTAGTTGTGCTAGCAGCACTACCCTTCTTGCATGTCGTGGACCCAAAGAGCGGCTACACAGTGCTCCCCACGGCCGATCACGCCCGGAGAAACTCAAATCTCTTGCACCGGACAAGATCCAACGGCAGCAACGCAAGCAGCAAGTTTGGCCGCTCTTCGCTACCCCAGCCAGAAGTCAGTAAGTATTCAGTTTCTTTCCACCAGTCTATGTGCCCCCCTTGTAGTTACCAACTCTCAATCCAGACGATGACGAACAGGATGGCGATTCAGACGAAACCTCTTCCCTCCTGTCGATACCGGGCGATATCCCTCCCGACGACGACGCAGCAAGTGTGAAGACGAGTCGCTCACAGTGTTTAGATGTGACTGGGCTTGCGTTGCTCTATAAGATCGAGTTTTGGCAGCTGTGGGTTTTGATGGGCTTGCTGACCGGTGTTGGATTGATGACCATCAAGTAAGTTCCATGAAGCAAACATCTAGGAGTGCTTGCTAACTCGCACAGCAACATTGGCCACGACGTCCAGGCGCTCTGGAATCACTACGACACTACTCTCGACAAAGACTTCGTCACCCACCGCCAATTGTTGCACGTGTCAATCATTTCGCTGGGCTCATTTTTCGGTCGACTTTCGTCTGGCATCGGCTCTGACGTGATTGTGAAAAAGCTGGGTCAGTCGCGATATTGGTGCGCAGCCATCTCGGGGACCGTGTTTATGATCGCGCAAATAAGCGCCATTCGTATTGAAGACCCACACCACCTCTGGGTCGTGTCCGGACTTTGTGGTCTTGCTTATGGCATTCTGTTTGGCGTCCTTCCAGCGCTTGTTATGGACGCATTTGGTCCCGACGGTTTCGCAGTCAATTGGGGATTCATGACTTTGGCACCGGTAGTCAGTGCCAACGTCTTCAACCTCTTCTATGGCGCAGTGTACGACTCTCACTCCGAAGTCCAACCTTCGGGTGAGCGCAACTGCGACGAAGGACTTGTGTGCTATCGAGCGGCATACTATGTCACGCTTGGATCGAGCGTGTTGGGAATACTGGTATGCTTTTGGGGCATTCGGCACGAGCACGCGATCAAAAAGAATGCGAAAGAGGAACACAATGGACATCGTGACGCATGATTCAGACAGTGTTTCCGTCTCAGCATTTGTGGAGCATTTGTTTATAGATTGTTTCACATAGCGTTGATACACAGTCTTGGTCATAAATATCTTGGTGTAGACAAAAGAAGATGACTGCCATCACATCTCCTAATACATCGTGGGAAAATGCAATCGAGCTCATGTGATTGTACCTTTTTCCATTGAGGTCAACATTTCGCCACCAACCGCCGACTCGACCCCACCAAAACGCTCAACCGTGCGTCAGGTGGCGGCAGCGGAGCGGTTACGACAGTTGAGCACCGCCTCAACTTACGTATCGATACGTCTTCTCTTCTTCTCTCCTCTGTAAGCCTCTAGGCTGCAGTATCCCTTAGCTATCTTCCACCTACATATTGCGTACCTAAACCCCCTCCACGTCCGCACCTACGAACGAACAAGTGCACTTCCGTGCTGCATCGCCATCATGCCCGCGCCACTCGCGAAAGGTGAGCTCAGCTCCATTCAGATGTTCCATGCAAGGCGCGCTGCCGTGTTCCCTCCATCAAGTGTATAAAGTTTATATGCCAACCTGCTTGCAGGACCCGGCCATTACCCTTGCTCCTCATCTCCCTCTTCTCCCAACTCACGCCGTCCCCCGCCTAACCACCCCCTCCAAACAGGCATCATCATCGCCGCATCGATCGTCGTCGCCGCCGGCATCGCCATCTACGAATCCCCCCAAGTGCGGCAATGGGTTGAACAATCGCGCCGCAAGATCGCCGTCGCCCTGCATTCCCTCGGCGACGATATACAGCCGCGCAGGCAGTCAGAGACTGAGGGCGATTTCGAAGAGAGGAAGAAGGAGGCTGCGAGACAGAGGAGGAATGAACTGGTGAGGAAGGCGAGGGAGGAGGGTGTTGCGGTGGATCTGGATGAGTTGGCGAGGATTGGGAGGGAGGAGGTGGAACTTGAGGAGAGGCAGCGAAGGGGGGGCGAGAGGCGGAAGAGGAATGCTAGTCAGCGCAGCTTCGACGATCTCGTGGGCAGTAATGGGATGTTGAAGGACGCACACGCGGTGACGACTACGGGGACTGAAACTAAGGACTCCGGCCTCAGGAACCGCGGCGCTGGTGCGGCTTCGTTCGCAGCGGGTGCGGCTCTTGCAGCTGCTGGTAACCCTTTCTCCGACGACCACATCCTATTCGACCGCGATGAAGATGAAGCGCCTTCACCTCAGCCGTTCACGTACGCTGAGCCTGAACCCGTATCTGTATCCCGCGAGAGCTCCGCTACCATCGAAGGCGACGAACACCACTCCTCCGCCACCGCCGGCCAACTCATCGACCTCAGCCCCGACTCCGTGTACCTCCACCCGGAGAACATCCAAACAGCCTCCATCCCCTCCGCCTCGGCCCCGGGCTCCGTGATCTCCACCACCCCCGACGCCGACGCCGACGATCAAGCCGCGCAATCCTTCTACTCCTTCGCCTCCTCCTCGCACCCCTTCGAAGACGCCGAAAACATCTCCACCGGCACCCTGACCCCTCGCTCCGAAGCCTCGGCCTTCACCGGCGCCTCTGTCATCGGTAGCCAAGCCGAGGACATCGCTGTCTTGAGCTTGCAGAATGATACAGACCATGAGGACACGCGCTCTGAGATCTTCTCTGAGGGCGGGTTCACTGAGGCGGGATTCTCGGAGGCCGGGTTTAGTGAGCTAGGGGAGGAGAATAGGGGGATTATGACGCCGAGTAGTTGGACGGATGTCGGGAGTGATGATGAGAGCGAGTGGGGTGGGCCAGCGCAGGGAGGCCAGATTAGTCAGGTTCATCAGTGAGGTTGTATAGTTTTTGGGTTTGGGTTTGGGTTTGGGTGAAGGGATTGGATTGGATTGGATTGGATTGGTGCTGGCGTTTGGGATGCTTTCGGATTGGATTAGGATACCTGGGTTTTTCTGCCTGTTTGGTATAGGATAGGTAAGGATGGGAAGGTAACGGGAGGAGTTATTACGGATATGGATCTCTTTCAGCTTTGGCCGATGGGTGCGTGCGTGCACCGCTGCTCTTCCTCGTAGACGTACTCTTTCTTTGCCAATAGACTGGTTTCAACACTCATGTCCTTGCCATCAATCAATTATTTGAGCCTCTACTTGTTTCTTCCACTCAAGGCTGAGAGTTGTCTGTCTGGGGTCGAAGATATACACATCGGATCGACGCTAACACGACTACTGAACGCGAGATATGTATGGTTGTCGGTATGGGAAGGAAGAGTTCTTTACTTGAAGAGCGTCTGTTACAAGTTAAAGATAACACACATGCAGTGCTGAGACTTGTTAGAGGTCGAGAACATACCTACGCATCAACCACGTAAACACGACTACTAAACGCGAAAACGGGCCTAGTTATAAGTATCACAAGGAACAGTCACTTCAGGGCTAGCCGATGTTTAAAAGCTCCATGGATTTACATGCATAGTAGGAGTTAATTTCGAGCTAAACGTAAAATACACTTCAGCACACCCTTTCTTCTCCTCTTGGCCTGTATTAATTAGACGCCTCCAACGACCAAAATACGCACGAGACGATACACCAGTCCAGCACCCCCTTTCGCAGAAGCCACAACGCAACGCAACCCAAGCGATAGACGACACCACGCTTCCAGCTCCCAGCTCCTAGCCTCCCAAGGATTAAGGAACAGGACGGAACGAGACGTTCCTCCCGCGTGTGGGGTGATCGCGATGACATGCACATCTTGACCAACTCCCTACCATGCAACCATCTCACTCAACGGACGGCTACAATGCTCCGCGCGCGCTCAATCCATCGCAAAGCCCCAAGTCCAACCCCAACGGAAACAACACCTCAGAACGAAGATCAAAAGCTCCCGCCCCTATCTCAAACGCCCCCTGTCGTACCCAACGGTTGATCGTATCGTATCGTATCGAATCGCATCGAATCTTATCTGCACACGCGTGCCACTCCCGCCCGTGATTCCCAAGCATTGATAGTCTACCACCCTAAACTTTCCAGCCATCAGTAGGTAAGTATTGTCAGCCTATCAGGCCGTCAGCCCATCCATCTCGTCTGGGCACGGACCTGTTGTCAGACTGGCTCGTATCAGCAGACAGACATGGCAGTCCGGCACTGTGTTTTCCCCGCATTCGCTTTCGTTTTTCGAAGCCTTTACCGTTTCTGTTTTCTGGGGGAGGGGGTGGTGGGGACCACTCTGGGGAGAAAGGATGAAAGGATGAAGGATTCAGATGCTGGTTTGGGGCCGTGAGTCAGGAGTATCTGTCTGATCGGCGGGTGTAAGTAAGTGTAGGGACTATCTAGTCGCAGTAGTCGCAGTGCTTTCGGCGTTACTGAGGTCGGAGGTGTAGGTGTAAGTGTAAGTGTAAGAGCTTGTTGGTGAGTGCGGTCACACTATCTACGGCGTCGTGTATGCACAGGAAAGGCTTTGGAAGGACATTTAGTTGACGCTCGACTTGCATGTTAAAGCGACTCACTCGCTCTCCTTTTCTCTCTTGCACCGTGCTGATAACACTCTGCTCTGATGGCGATGGAGAGAAGATTGGTGGAACGAGGATGACGGCAACTGATGAAAGGGGGGTATCTATATTTCCTACTCATAAGACAGTCCAAAAAAAGCCCAAAATCCCAAGCACGCTAAAATCGACTCCAGCCAGCCCATAATTTATATCCAACATAGGAAAGATACCCGTATCCAAGTAGACGCATTAATTCATGCTACTCATACAAAAGGGACCGTCATCAACTCGCCTTCAACGGCTCATTCCGGAACTCCACCTGTGTCGTTCGCAAAATGCCCATGGTGCCCGTATTCGTATTCGATCTGCTCAATGGTGCTGCTCCTCCTCCTACTGCCGTAGCTCCACTGAACCCTGGACTGTCCCTCCCGTCACTCCCCAGTCCCGTACTGCCGACGGTCCCGAGTTCGATGTCGGCTGCGCCGTCTCGGAGGATGGATTCTTCGCTCTTCGATCGGTCATCGCGGTTAGCGGTTACACGGACACCGTATTTTGTGCCTTTTGCTCTGAAGGCTGTGCCGCCTTGCGAGCCGGTGGCGTAGGAAGAGGGGAGATGGGAGCCGGGGGGTTTGTTGCCGCGGATGCGGTGGTAGAGGGGTTTGAGGCAGGGGACGCAGCCGCAGATCATGCCGATGCAGATTTCCATTCTTGGGGCATGTTAGTGCGTGATTCTTTCAAGAGCTTGGTGACGGAGCCAGGATGGGGGGAAACTTACGGTGCCCAGAAACATAGTTGCGCTAGGGACCATGTTTTATCCTTTTCCTCGTGGTCGAAGAGCGCTGGCAGGAGTGCGGTTTTGGCGATGGCGATTGCACATGTGCTAGTTCCAGTCAGTCCTCTTCCCGCCATAGATCAAGGTAATCCTCCACGGAGAATGACTTACAAAACACCCAAACAGCACAAGACGATGACTCCAATCTTTGTTCGTTTCGGCAGGTTCAGAGTCCGAAACATTAACAACGGGATGCTGACAAGAGCGATATCCGCTAGAATGCTAACAGCCTGATACACCCACGGCGCTGCCTCATACGCTGCATTTGGCAGACACTTCCCCGGCGTATCAGGCAGCCAGACCTTCTCGATGGGAATGCATTGGATGAAGTAGGTAATGGAAACGTAGACGTCGGAAAGAGTAAGCGCCCAGATGGAGATCCAGATGATGCGCCGATAACCCTTCTGGTGCTGGGGGATTAGACGCAAGAAGAACAGTGCGATGGAGACGCGCACGGCGTATAGTGCGAAGAGGTTGGTGGGTTCGGCAGCCCAGAGCCATTTAAAGCATTCTGGAATTTGCGCTTTAGGAACGTAATGTTGGTGACGACCAAGTCCGAGTTGAAAGGCGCGGAGGAGGAAGCCATTTGTAATTAGGGTGATGGGCTATATAATATATCAGTGAACTGGTCGCATAGTTCAAGAGTTTGATCGTGAGTATGCGACTTACCGTGGACATTAACATGATCCAATCGTCCCATCCTGGATTCCGCGAGATGAAGACGCGGGTGTACACTCGTAGCCATGCGATGACGATTGAGACGACAGTTACAGCGATGATGATGCCCATATAAAGATGGCGAAGGTCTACATCTTTCGGCGGCGCGGATTCGCCCAATGACCCTTCACCCGCCATGCTGTGCCGTTTCCACGCGTTCAGACGACGAGGATGATCAAAACCTAGCTCTTCTTTACATCCCACGTATTCCTGCGGCGAAGCAGAGAGTGATGTGGCGAGCAATTTGGATCATAAAAATCGAAATCGGAAAAAAGAGGATCAAGCGATCGTGGCGTCCGCAGGGCAGAGGCAAGACAAAAGGCATTCTAGAGACGGCTCGAGTTAACCTGCATAGAGGCGCAGATAACCCTGTCGTACTCGGCGACCACTCACTTTGGTACTCGAGGCCGGAAATTTCCAGACTACACCCTGAGGATGGCCCTGGTCCCCGTTCAAACGTCCAGTATCTCAGGCCGCCGATCCATGAAATACCCGTATTAAGTGCTTACTGCATTCTACTGTATACATGTGAAGAAAGAGTTGAGTTGCCTTCGTTCGGCTTCGTTGAGGTGGGTAGCACCATGTAGCCCTGTACGGGCGTCAGCAAGATCGGCAACGGGCGTCAACACGAGGCCGGGTGGTCAACATGGATGAAGCAACCCTCTTTCGCGCCTTGGAGCTTTTGAGGATCTCCAAACGGTAGCCCCGGTGTTGTGCAAGAGATAGAGTTGCGATATAGGTAGGAATCAACGCAGTAGCGGAACGGGTTCCATGATCGTGCATTGAAATCGTATACTAATTCGGCAGGCGCTTGTGTCCCAACTCCTCGTCTTGGGGAACACCTTCGCCATGCGTAGATACAGTAATAATCGATGAGAATGCTGACTGCACAAGTGGAAAAAGCGTCGTTGCGGGAGAGGCGCTGAAGCCTGGGGTTGATGGAGGGTTGGCAAACCTTAGCATTGGACAAGGCATTGCAAGCATTCTTCCGGTTCTCCCGCCATCCTTGACGCTTAGTATATTATGTGAGGTTGTCAGATCCAGGCCAAATAACTTAACAGCCACGCGTCCTATCCTTCTGCACCACCTCTCGTCCTTGTGGATGGAATGGCGTCCTGAAGGGGTTGAAGAGGTGTGGTTAATTTGCGCGAAAGATGGTATGCCGCCATGTAACGATAGAATGCGAACGCCGATCCTCGTCAATGATACCTGACAAAGCTTAGACCCCGGGAACTAGTAACAATACCTAATCAATCTCACTCGATCTGAGCACCGCTCAGGTTAGCGCGTAGCTTCTGCTGATTCCAGGCTTGGAAGGTCGATGACCCCAATAATATCGTACGACATCTTGATATTATGGCTCACGTTTCCTCAGTAAGATCGATGAGCCATTCAACCATGCCGGAACCATTTCCATGAGCTGATTCAGCCCACGAGTTCAGAAAGAATGAATTCCGTCATCGATCAACGGCAATCCGAACTTCCGACCATGGGTAAGAGTTTCAGCCCCGTAAAATGTCGCCCTACATGTCCGTCGAGAACAAGGCGCAAACTCCGCAGACCGCACATTGAGAATCTGCCTGAGGCGGCCCGCAATCGAGCGCGGCCTAGGTGCTTTGACGGTACCCTTGTGCGTTGGGGCCTGTCATCTCCACTCGCTTGTTGTAAAGATAGTGATGAGATGGCCCCAAGCTTTTTGGCGCAGGCCGAGCGACACGCCACTGCCGTTATATGGCCGATGTATAAGTGCAGGTCGGTCTCTAAAATAATCCGCGTGGAGAACCGGATCTGTCGGGACTTTTTGGTCAGTCAAAATGGCTTGTTCGTTCTGTCGTCATGAAGGTGGATAATTGCTAGCGTAGCAAAGCTCCACTAGAGGCGTCAGTGCACACACTCTTACCCAGTAGGTATTTGTCTGAGACATTATTAACCGCTAGTTGAAGAGCCACCGGATGTGATGAGCCATGTTCCCAGCGATTGCACGCTTGTTACCTACACATGTTTCTAGAAGGTATGCTTTCAGGTCCGGGATCATCGATGCGGTGGTTCGCGGGAAGATGAAGCACATGTGCGACCCGCTCGACAGGGACGAGCCAGTCAATCGGCCACATGGGAAGAGAGCGACAAGACGTTAAGAATATAGATGGTGTGAAATGCGAGGTTCCACATTATCGTATTATTCAGAGAGGGCGAAGATTTGAGATGGAGACGGAGACATCTGGTGGGGACCTCAGGAAGGATCAGTCGCCGACTGGTCCGAGCGGGAACTAGCCTAATTTGGACGGCTCATCTCGCCCTCTCCGTCTGACAGCAACATAGGTTGCTCCCGTCGCACGGCACTGCCTCACAACATTTCTCGCTTTAAAGCAAAAGTCGGGAAAATGGTACGAAAAACTGAAAGTATTATGAAGATGTGTTTGATACATGTCGCAGACGGCTTAGCTACTTGGCAAAGGCACTTCCGTGCCGCTGCCCAGCACCCAATCGCCAATATATCGGGACTCCCCTGTCGGCCTTTCATCTCCATCCACATGGGTAATAACTTTCCTTGTACTGCAGGGTTCTTCGGTGACCGTACGGCGCCGGGTGTACGCACGCCAGCGGCGAGCATCTTCCTCCCGCGAACGGCCTGAGAACCATCGCTTGCTGCGGGGATACCAGACTAACCAAACCGCGCCGCAGGAGGGGCTCTCATGACTTGTCCCTCTGAGTGTCGGGACACTAGAATTGACCGCTTTCTTTCCCGCCACACCCACAGCATTGCTCGCAAACTCGCAGTTCGTATTGCCCATCATGACTCCCCGCTACGGCTCCCGACTCATGCCCGTCGTGGTCGACGAGCTTGCAAAAAAACAGCCGGATCTAGTCTACGCTTCAGTACCTCTGACCAACAACATTGGCGACGGATTCAAAGGCTTTACATTCGCCGATATTGCGTCAGCAACGAATCATGTGGCGGCGTGGATCGATGGCACGTTTGGGCGAAGCCCAAACTTTGGCACTATCGCTTATATGGGCCTCGGAGATCTTCGCTACGTTGTAGTCTTCTTGGCTGCGGTGAAGTGTGGATACAAGGTACGAAGCTTGATCTACGAGGTGTATATCGTGATGTCTCATAATTTTAGGTGCTACTTCCATCATTGAGAAACTCGCCATGGATGAATGCGTCTCTGCTCGAGCAAACTGAATGTTCGCATCTCCTATATGCGCCTGAGGTTGAGGGACTAGTGAAGCCGTTGCTGGAGCATCGCCAGAGTTTACAGCTTCATCTAGTCGAGCCGTTGCAATCGCTCATTCGCCCCGACACTCCACACTATCCCTATGAAAAGACCTTTGAAGAAGCAAAATGGGATCCAATCCTAATCCTCCACTCTTCCGGTTCGACTGGTGCACCGCGGCCTATCCAAATGAACCATGGCACCTTTGCAGTTGGAGACAATGACCGCAATCTCCCCACCGTGCCAGGCCGTGTCAACCAAAACTGGTCGCTATGGGATTTCCCGCAGAAGGCGCACTTCTTCTCGCCGTTCCCGGCGTTTCACCTTGCTGGCTTCTCTTCAATGGTCATGCTTCCAATTTACTATTCTAACGCTACCCTTGTCATGAGCCCTCCGACGCGCCCACCGACCGGCCATCTCGTGAATGAGATCATGGACCACTTCGAGCTCAAGTCGATCTTCTGTCCGCCCATCATCGCAGAGCAACTCGTCCAGGAACCGGGTGGCCTTGAGAAGTGCAAATCACTCAACTTCTTGTTATATGCAGGTGGTCCATTATCACAAGCTGCAGGTGACGCCCTCAGCAAAGTGACTGATGTGTGTCAGTTCTATGGCCAGACTGAGACTGGCGCCATCCAGGCTCTTGTTCCCCTGCGGGAAGACTGGGCAAGTCTCGAATGGCACCCCAAGCAGGAAGCCATCATGGAGCCATCCGTGGATGGCAGCTTTGAGATGATTATGCATAGGAACCCTGATCTGGCTGGCATTCGAAACGTTTCCTGTAACTTCCCCGATGTGGATGTCTGGCGCACCAAAGATCTCTTCAAGCCGCACCCCACGAAGCCTGGGCTATGGCGATTCCATGGCCGCGCTGACGATATTATTGTCCTCTCGAATGGCGAGAAGTTCAATCCGGTACCGAGTGAAACGCAAATCGCTGCACACCCCCTTGTCGCCGGTGCGCTCATCATTGGCAACAGCTACCCTCAGGCATCTCTTGTGCTCGAGCTGAAAGACTACTCTCAGGATACGACCGCTGTACTGGAGGCTGTGTGGCCGACTATCGAGAAAGCGAATGCGGAAGCTCCAGCCCATGCAAAGATTACGAGGGACATGGTTTTGATCGGGTCGAAGGATAAGCCGTTCGAGCGGTCTCCCAAGGGAACTGTCATCCGCAATTCCAGCGGCAAGAAGTACGAACAGCAGGTGGCTGAGTTACACTCGCAGGATATTTCAAAGAACCTGCAGCATATCAAGCTAGGCTCTTCACACGATTCGGCAGCCGTCACCAAGTTCATTAAAGATGTCGTTTCTTCGGCATTCAAGCACCACTCACTGAGCGAAGACGACGACCTCTTTGTTCTTGGACTCGACTCGCTGCAGACGACAGAAATTATCTCGTTGCTCAAAGCAGGTATCGCGTCCGGACGTAGCCAAGACGTCTCCTGGATCACTGCGAGATTCGTCTATGAGCACCCTTCCATTCACAGCCTTTCGGAAGCACTTCACCACCGCCTGGTGTCAACGAATGATACTTCGCTACCACCTGAATCCGACGAAGCTCGGGAAAAGAGGATCGCAGACATGGTGTCGAGGAACATCAAAGGTCTTCCGTCGCCCATATCAACAGACGCACTCAAGCCGCAAGAGTCGAACCTCCACATTCTACTCACTGGCTCAACTGGCTCACTAGGAACCCAAATTCTGCTGAAACTGGCTTCAGACCCGCGTGTCGCCAGAGTGACATGTCTCGACAGATCCGCAAACGCGCATGAACGCATCACGCAGTCGCTTTCAACTTGGACCCAACCTCCTGCCCTAGATGTCGCCCGCATTACTTTCCTGCAAGCCGACTACGGCAAGCCTGATTTTGGTCTCGCTGGCTCGATCATCTCCGGTCTACGTGAATCCGTCAACCTGGTCATTCACAACGCCTGGAAGGTAGACTTTAATCACTCCCTCGCCTCATTCGAAGCAGTACACATTCGAGGTGTTCAGAACTTCATCAATTTCAGCGCTGCGAGCACTTTTCACCCACGGATTGTGTTTATATCCTCCATCTCATCGGTCGGAGACTGGCATCCCAATAACGACCAACCCAAGAAGGTCGTCCCAGAAGCCATCCCACCAACCGCAAGCGCAGCCCAGAAGATCGGCTATGCAGAGTCCAAAGCCGTAGCGGAACAGATCCTCGCCGCTGCTTCGACTCAGAGCCACATCCCCACGTCCATTATCCGTATCGGCCAGATCGCAGGCCCGAGCGAGAAAGACAACGGCGCGAAGTGGAATGAGCATGAATGGTTCCCGCTGCTCCTCAAGACGGCACAGACAATGGGCAAGATCCCCGACGAGACGATGCTGGATAACGTGGATTGGATCCCCGTCGACACAGCCGCATCCACCATCCTCGAACTCTCCCTCCCCTCCTCCCCCAACCCCCCGGAAACTCTCCAAGTCTACCACCTCATCAACCCAACATTACAGCCCTGGACCTCCCTCCTACCCTTCATCTCCTCCACTATCTCCCCTGCCTTCCCCGCCGCACCCGTGCCGCTGTCCGAGTGGGTCGCGGAGCTCGAGAAGGTCGATCCGAATAATGCGAATGCGGTGGCTGCGAACCCGGCAGTCAAGATTCTGGACTTCTTTAGGGGTATGTTGGGCGCTAAGTATATTGGCGCTGGTGATGTGGTGTTTGGGACAGAGAAGGCGAGGGAGGGGAGTAGGGCTTTGAGGGAGGTGGGGCCGGTTACGGAGGAGTGGGTGGGGAGGTGGATGAAGGATTGGGATTTCTGAGGGGGCTATGGGATTGGTTGGTTGAAGATGGAGATTAAGCGTTGGTGAAGTGCTAAGAGGTCGGGTGGAAGGATGGGAAGTCGGAGAAGGGAAAGCCATATGATGCATTATAATGCAACAGCCTTATGATGTTCTAGTCGATTCACTCTGTGTATGCCACGTCCTTCTAATAGACTGGCACTTTTGGGAAAGGTCGTAATGAAAGCTCTACTGTTGTTGTGCGTTTTAAGTAGCGAGCGAACTGCGTCGATTGCATGGCAAGTACTGCCGTTTACCTTTGCCACACTTCTTACCTAGATTTATAGCTAGTCCTAGCCTTCACCTTGCATACCTGTTAGATAGTGCACCCGGGGATTGCCGGCTGCATCCGCCATATTGCGTTTTTGTTGATGGACAAATTGTAGATCTGGCGGGAAGAGGGCGAGGTGCAAGGCAGATAGTAGAGGAAGTAAGACAAAGCAGGGGTGCGTAAAGGAGCAACAGGTGGGTCAACGGCAGAACGCCCAGGTAAGTGAGATAAAGGGAAGCGGTCCTGGAGAGCGTCGCCTACCTTTACTTCGCGTGATACCAACCTCTATACAAACCTCCCACCGCCGTCCACCTTCTCCACCACCATAACAGGAGAGCGCCCACTCAACCGGCCGCCATTGCCTCGACCTCGACCTGTTTCCGAAATCTTGCGTGGACCTTATTCCGGCAAGACCAGCGATCTCGCGCGAGAAGATCTCAAGGTGCCGCTCGGAAACGGAAGACCTCCGTTCACGGGTGTCCTAGCGTTGCCACCGTTCGAACCCCTAGAAAGGCTTCGGCCTTAATCTTGGTGAAAACGCAGTATTACAATGCGTCCCACAACTGTCAATAATCGAATCACGGTAAAGCAGATAATGCTGCAGACAGCATAGGGAAAGATACAAGTGCATTAGAGGGACAGAAAAGCGTTTAAAAGGATTGGGAGGAGAAGGCGGAATTTATGCAAGAGATTGTCACCTTAATACATCCTAACCCCCCCAAACAATGCGAGCTTCTTAAGTATCTTAAGATGGATAGAAATACGGCTAAGCTGTTCTAAATAGCTGCAAACACTGCCGTAAAAACTGAAGAAGACAAGGAGGCTTAGAAGGAGGTGAGGGCCGCTAATAGACGCCTATAGCTCTTGTCAGTTAAGGCTGATTGTTAAACGATGGGAGTTATTAATAGCCCGAGTACAATAAGGAAGGCGACGAAGGTTAGTTAGTAGAGCAGCTAGCAGGTTGAGTCGCGGCATTCTTGTATTATATAAAGGCGCAAGGTATTCCCTCCCTCTACATATAACTCGTGCTAACATTATAAAGCGTGCACAGCCTGTAGTTATAATGGTACAAGGCCCTCCATATCCACGACTGGTAGTCTTCCCTCTGCCTCCAAATGTATAGCACAAACCCTCACACGGGAAAATCGACCACCGAAACGGCTACTTTGTACGCTTGCGACAAATTTACGGTTCGCTCGTCCGTGGAGATGACCGAGACCTCGCGAAGGCTGAAGAGCGTATTCGAGCACTCAGGTCACACTCAAGGGAAAAAGAAGACTCCATCTGAGCCCTGGAAAATGTACGCCAACGACCTCGGTGACTAGGCCATAAGGTCCATTTTCCTCAACCTCAAGCCTCACGGAACGCGGGCGATGGATGAAAACGACATTAGATAAGCGAATCCTTAATTACACCATCAATCTACCACAGGCCAAGTCTGGGTGCCTCGGGAGCACGGTAGAATGGGTTACCGACCTTGCTCTGAGTGAGACGAGTCTGAAAGGGTGGGGAAGGATGGAAATACAAGAGAAAGAAAACAGCGACAACTGCATCCTCGTGGTGGATTGGGAGAATACGGGAGGGCAAAGCTGATACGAGAGATTGTCACCTCAGTCCATCCAGACCTCCCAAAAGAAAAACGAACCGAGCTCCTTGAGCACTTCACCGCAAGGAGGCTATCGAAACGACCGAGTTGTTATAAAAGAGTATGAATGCCGCCAATGAGACCTAAGAGTTATGGTTGGTCAATTTCTCTTGTATTTTAGGGGTGAGAGGCTGGTTGGGGGGAAGAGGGAGGGGAGGGGGGTTAACATTTTCGTTTTGTAATTTCTCATATGCTTGCTAGACATTGTTCCAAAACCTTTTTACATTGAAAATAGCCTATCCTCTAAAACAGGACGACGTATCTAAATGAAGCTAAGCTGCACGGTTGTGAGAGAACCAACAAGGTGACAGAGAAGCGGCGTCTGCATCATTAGCCCTATCCTATTTTAGGAGAAGGTGCAACTTACTATGAGCCAGCACTCGTGGATCCATCGTCGTTGTTGTAGTTGTTATGGTTAGACTGTGAAAGGTAAGTTTGTATATACCAAGGTACGTATAATTATATTAGTACGGCCGTTATATACGGACTTTAGTACGCAATCGCAATGCTCCCCACCAGACGCCATGGAAAACGAGCTTTACTATATCGACAGCAGGGACATATACCCTCTCTTCATAAACAGTAAGATCAACCAATACCCCCGAGCCTTAATACGTCGATAGCAGCGACATATACCCTCTCTATAAACAATAAGGTTAACTAATCCTACGTCCTTTTGGAAGGTAAGATAATCTATTTATTCTACGGCCTTCTTTTCCCCGACAACCAAGACGGCAACGGGAACGGTGCACTGTTGGCGAAGACACTGCGGAAACTTCAGACGGATGAGCGTCAAGAGCTTATCAAGAAGCTCTACACTCCCGAGCAGGCGACCAGGGTAAGAGGGATGTAGTGCGGCCATCTAATGCTCTGTCTTATGGGAAGGCATCCTGTCGAAATAACAATGCATTAAAGCTTACCTTATAAATAAACTGCTAGGTGATGTTTCTCCCCTGGATAAAAATTGTCTACACAAGTTCCTGATGCACACACATGAAGAAACGGGCATGTAAATAATCGATTCCATTCATGCTTAACTACAATGTTCGCCCTCTTCTCATGCTCTGAGGTGAATTTTGAGATGATTTCTCCAGCCTTCTCAAGACTCGCCGCCTTCCTCCAACTAACCCATTCTTACGGCCAGTCTCTCCATCGCCTCTTTATACGGCAGTAAAGAACGGATCTCACCTCGGTGGAACTCTGCTACCTCTCGAAACATTTTTGTGTCCCGCTCATACGTTTCGTGCAAGTCCTTCAGGGATTTAACCGCTCTCTGAAGCTGCTCTATCGCGACCCCCCTCTCTTTGGCCACCAAGGACTGCTGTGAGTCCAGCTTCCGTGAGATTTCGTACATTGTGAGCAACTGCTCATCAACCGCTCGTCTAATTGGGCCATCTCCGAGTGGAATCTCCGGCATCTTCAGACAATTGAAGGCATGGGCGCGGAAAAGTGCAAATGCTTCCGTGCAAACATCCAGGTCGTGGGCGGATTTGGCAAGGTCTCTATCGAGCTTGGCCTTCTCCTGTGCGAGTGATTCGACTTTGTTGTTGAGAGCGATAATGGCTTCAAGATCGTGGCCGTGCTGCTTCTCGTGTGCCTGTGCCTTCTTTCTGTGGTCGTCATCCCGCTCGTCGCAGATATTCTTGTCACTGTCCTTCTCCCTGATCAGATCCTTGATACGACGTCGAACAAATTTGGGCTTTGGTGGTGTAGGGAGGGGGGTTAGGTACCTTATTGAAGTTCGCAGTCAACTCAGCCTGCGCCTGCCTGTCATCCACACCACCATTAACCGGCGGTCTAGCATCTCCCTGGATACTGCTACTCCCGCCCTTAGACCCAAAATGCACATTCACGGTAACGACGGAGGCCCGAAGATCCTGGTGCTGAGCCCGTAGGTGTTTCGCCTCTTCCTGGGCCGCATGGAGTTCTCTAGCCTTCTTGTCGTGATCCTTCTTTGTTTGTTCAAGGTGCTTCTTGACAACGGCCTCTTTTTGGCGCCTCTCGTGGAGCTCAGCATCTTTTTTCGCCAATTCCGCACGCATCTCGTCATTGAGCCTTGATGCCTTCTTTTGAATCTTTTCTGCCTGCTCCTTGTCGGTCTTGAGCTGCCGACATTCTTGTTTCTTGGCTTCAAGCTTGTCGTTGGCCTTCTCGATCAATTCGTTCTCCTCAGTTCTCCTCTTGGTCATTTGTTCTTCGAGCACCCGAGCTTTCTTTTCTGCTTGCTCCTTGCCCGTCTTAAGCTTTTCGCAGTCCTGATTCTTGGCCTTGAGCATGCCATTGGCCTTCTCGATCAGTTCTTTCTTCTCGGTTCTCCTCTTGGCCACTTGTTCTTCGAGCAATCTGACCTTCTCGTATTCCTGCTCTTTGTCATCCCTGAGCTGTCGACACTCTTCCCCCTTAGCCCCTAGCTTCCTGGTGGCTTCTTCAAACAACGCCGTGTATTTTTCTTCGAGCCTCTCATTTTCCTCGGTCACTTCCGCTGCCTTCTCCTTCAGATAACAGACCGCGCGTACAAGACGTTTTGCTACCTCCTGGTGGAGCACAGTTTCAGCATGCGCCTTCTTTTTTTGTAGGCGTTCAACTTCGTCTCTCTCCCGTCGTTCAACTTCATCTCTCGCCCGTCGTTCATCTGTAGCTCGATATGCCTTGATGTGTTGATGTCGGTTTGTCAATATGGAGAGTATGTCCATGAGGCCATAGTTGGTGTCGGAGTCATAGTCGAACGACGACATGTTGGTGTCGGAGTCATAGTCGTACGACGACATGGTTGATCCGAGCAATGAGTGGGAAACGTTCGTGAACGGAGGGAGTTCGTTCGTAGAAGGCGTCCGTGGAAGGCGTTGGTAATGGAGTAAGGGTGATGAGAAGGCGTGGTAGAGGAGGCGTGTATGGAGCAGAGTTGCTATCAATCAATCAGGTCAGTTTTTAGAGGTGAATTGGACCTGATTTGGTACTCGGAGCCCTCGAGAACTGACCTGATTGACCTGGTGATGATTTGGGAGGTGAATTGATTGACGATTGATTGATTTGATCCCCAAATATATCTCTTAGGGATAGTGTTTGTGTACAAGGAGCTAGAAGGCGTCATCCCACTCTGATATATGATAGATATCCTGGATCTCTTGCTCT
>ML977036.1:0-35743 GCA_010015675.1 Byssothecium circinans | reverse complement strand
TTGATGGAAATACGCGTTGAGAGGAATTTAAACTCAATTAACTATTACCCGATTAGGAAATCGCTCAAAACACCAAAAATCCGCCAGAATCGCTATATTTGACGTATTTACAGCTTCAAAACCCTATCTCAACGCTGAAAACAGTATCAAAACAGATCAATTCGATCAGTTCGATCAATCAGGAAATCGCTGATATCTGATTTGATAGTAAAATTGTATAGCCGGAGGATTGACCTGATTGAACTAATCAATCAGGTAAAAATTGACGTCGACCTGAGGACTTGATTGATTGATAGCAACTCTGGTATGGAGAGAAATCTCCTGTGCCAAACAGCCTCCAGGGGAAGATGATCTTGGGAAATAAACTGCCAGAAATTGCGTCGCCTTGGAAATCTCAAGGATTAGATTGGTATCAGGTACTTGGTCACCCTTAAACGAGGTTTTCAGCGTGGTTGGTTGCTTGATTCCTGGATTACAGGGCTTGGGCATCGCTCTCCGACTGCCAAGGCCCTAACGCATCACAAACAGCAGTTGCATCTTTAGCTAGAAGGACACATAATATGAAGATATAGATTCAAACGCTATCTGACAGAATATACAGATGTCTTCCGTAAAGATATGTATAGAGGTGGCCTTCTACACTCCCCAGGTCCTACTCTGGCCTAACCCAGTAGCCGATATTAGATGCATCCTTTCCCACTCGCAAATTCTCCTCAAGTGGATACCATCCAAAGTGCAGCATGCCTCCAACCTCGACGACCCATACGCATGGCCTTCTTTGCTTGGTGCACGTAATGCACGCACGCTCGATTCGATCACCGAAGAGGACAAGGCAGCACGGTCCGTTCCAGCACAAGAAAAGCGTCACCGGGGGTCGGACAGGCGAGCGGGAGGTGCTCCGTGAGGAGGTTGTACACTAGGGAAGCTGCCGGCGTGAGTAGGCTTCTAGTTCAAAGGACTCAGCTGAAGACATCACCTTAGGCACGGAAAACGGAAGCGCGACGAAGATGACACCGTGCCCAAGAAGAAGGCCTCGGTCAAAAGTGAGGTCACTATCAAGCAAGAAGGCTGCAGCAGCCCTGTCGGGTTTGAGGAAGGGCATACAAAGGCGAGGATGCCGAAGTCGCGAATTGTCCCCGAGCTTTCCGCTTCAAGGGGTTTGGACCGGTGCGCAAATGAGCGCAGAAGGCAGTACCCTACTCAAGTGCAGGAAATGCACTTCAGCAGGCCTTGCCAATAATTTTGTATAGATACAGAGCAGAATTTATGGGTGTGGTACGTTGCGACAAGCTTTGAGCGCCGGGGCGGGAGACTCCTCTCGCTGACTCGCGACGAGCCACAAATGAATCGGTAGCGCTTATGAACGTGGCTTCGCCACCTCCTTTAACCTTTATGTCAGCATTCACCATCACGCATCATGGAATGCAGAGACAAGAACAATATATATACAATGTGTTGTTTGGGTTGATTGGTCGTTCCTTCTGCGTTCGCGAGCTTCGTCGCACTTTTGGGCTTCAGATGTTTCCATCCCCCTGCATACCTTCTCTAAAAAAACACAACGCGACGGAATACACAACACGATGTCTACTGTTCCGGCCTTCCCCTTTGACCCCAACGATGATGCGGATTGTAGGAAGGTTTTCGAAAGGCTCTTGTGGCCTTCTTATGGTGCAACTAGCACACTTTTCGTCACAGGTGGATTGATAAATTCTGGTATTGATCAAATGTGTGTTGTTGTGTTTGTTGGTGTCGGAGCGAGTAAACCGTCAATCACCTGAGTGGCAGGTACCCGACGTAAATTACTCACCTAGGCACCCAGGACCCTGGTACCTTTCCCCATCTTTTTCCGGGAGATTACTACCTTCACCTCAACATTTGGTCAATCTTTGGCCGTCACCTCAACGTTACTCTTACCTTCATCTCCACTTGCGCTACATCGCTACTTAGATCAACGCGGCCTTTGCCTTCTTCAAAACATCAACTTCCTCAAGAGTTACAACAACATCAGCAACAACAGAAACGATAGATCTACGTGTAGTTACTTATAGTATGTTGCGCCTTCTTTAAAAATAAAATTAAGCTAATTTTACTAAATACAATAAAGAGAAAGCCCTATTATGTAGCTAGCGGCGCCATCTACCCTCTATCTATAAATAGAAAGATTAACAAGTACCCTAAGCTAGCTAGGCTAGCGCTTAACAATCTTAACTTTATGCCCTATGTTATTCTAGAAGGCAAGGCAATCCGCTTGTTCCACAATGTCGTTTTCCCTAACAATTAAGAAGGCAATACTCTACTATTGGCGAAGGCACTGCGCAGGTTCTAAACGGACGAGGAGCGTGAAGAGCTTATCAAGAAGCTCCACACCCCCGAGCAGGCTTGTATTGATACTTACGCCTTCGCAGATAAGGCTACAGATAGTCCACGCGAGCGCGCAGAGAAGGCCACCAAATTCATGCCCTACAGTCAAACGGACATCTCTGTTAACACGCTGTCAACTTTGCGTTCTCTAATAAAGAAGTAGAATTCCTATGCAGATATCGCCCTCCTACTACACTTCTTCTAACCTTTTAAGGCTATTACTAAGCAGAGAATCTAGATCGCTAAAATTATAGAACAGAATAGCTAAAACGTTAGCAGTTTGCGCGGCTAGATTATCTAAGACTATAGCACAGTGAAGCGTGCGGAGAAGGTTTTTCTAGGGCTCGCAAGTTATAAAAGGATCTAGGCGGTTACATGCACATTTGTCATTACGACCTTTAGTGGAGTTGGCAAAAACGGCTCAGTATGGACTGTAGTTGATAGGTTGATGAGTAAGGATCTTCCGCCACAAGAATGGGCTCGTACAATTGCACAGAAGGCAATCGTGCTTTACGATGCACGTGTGGCAAAGGAGACCGCTCTCAGGGAAGGCGCTCCACGAATCCCGTAAGCGCCAGCGAGAAGACATAAACAAGAAGTCCGCTAAGGCTCATTTGGCATTGTAGAAATACTGGAAAAAGAAGAAACAAGACGACATCAATCGCTTCCAGTTTCTGATTCTTGCTGCTCTTCTCGTCCAGTTGCGCGATGCGCCAGGAGCGGCAGAGAAGGACCAGCTTCCCCTGCCCCAACTCTTCGGGAAGGCTGCTCACATCATGCGAATTCTTTTTAAGGCGGGTTGAGAGTTCGAAGACGCTGACGAGAAGGCCGAAGCGTTTAAGAAGGAGCTGGAAAATCTGGGAGTTGACCGGTCTGGCTACGCAGTGGAAGGATGCAAGTGTGCTTGAGAAGACAAAGGGCATAACACTTAGGTCTCTGATGCTTGAGGTCAAGAAGCGGACCAAGCTTACTTAAAGAAGGCAGGGACAGAGCAGGGACTGGAAAAAAAGAAGGCCTGCGCGCTATGCCGCCATGCTGTGCAGCAGGCTAAAGAAACATCAAAGGTTGTGGACTGCATCATAGGAAAACAATGTCTTCTACATGAAACTACCTCATGGCGTGCGTCCTGCGTGAATGATCTAACGAGTCTTAGTAGCCTGTAAAATATTCCATGACCTGAAGACTTTGGGACCCCTCGCCTTCACGACATACCGAGGTCCGCCTTGATCTGCTCCAGCTCGTTGGAATCGATAGCATCAGGACACCTCTCTTCCCGATAGTACTTCGATTGCTTGTTGATCGTGGCAATGTCCTGTTCGAGTTCACAAATCTTGTCCTTGAGCTTCTGCTCCTCTAACACTTGCTTCTGAGGCGGAGGAGGGTTCTTGATCTGGGCTTCCATAACTTCTGCTGCCTTCTTCATGTTCTCTTTGTATGGAGTGTTGTTGTGCCGGAATTCCGTGCACTCTTTCCAGTCAATGCCTTCTCTCCCGCTGCTAACCTGTACGCCCCCCTGGTAAACGCAAAGTCCGCCGCCGTTGAGGTAATACCCGTCAATCACCGCGGTCAACAGTGACTCGGAAATTGACAGTTCTTCCTCTCTCGCCAGAAAACAAACCGGATATTCGTCCCAGGCAAAGGCGTTGTCGCCGAACGCGGACCCGAAAGGCTGACTCGGTCAGGGCAGAAAACCAACTGCTCTCACCCGCATGATGCTCGTTGACACGCCGAACCATGTTATTGCTATACCCGAGGTATTGGTGGGCCTTCTCGAGCGGCAGATCTAGTTCCACGTCGGACATCTCCTGGAAGCGCAGTTCGAGGGAAGCAACGAACGTGAGTACTATCTGGGCGCGGTCAATGGACCCGTTGAGAAAGTAGTGGCGGCCTTCTTCGATATCGTTCTTGTTGGAGCGGAATGCCTTCCTCTTGTTGTCGATCTCGACGGCAGTCTTCGTTGCCTTCCCGGACGCGTAGTCGGATAACATTCGCATCACCTCCTACCATTGCCGAGGAGAAGGCGCGGCTCCGGATTCCTGGTCGACCCAGATACGAACGTATAAACCCGGTTTTCGCTCCTGGCCATAGCGTGCAATCCATATACTATTCGGGGCGTAGTATTCGCTCAGGAAGGCGTCGTGCCGAGTCTTGATGGCGTATGATAGGTTGCCAGAGATGAATTCTTTGAGCGCCTTCTCAGGGATAGACGCCAGCACATGAATGCTCGCTCTCCTCCATTTCAAGGGTCCTACAGACTTGGCAACAGCATGTCCTTTTACCTCTTCCTCGGTGTGAGCGGCAATGACCAAATCTGCTATTCCATGATCGAATGAATCGCTCCAGTCGATGAGTGGCCTTCTTCCGATTGCTTCGCTCTGATAGTCGGCATTGATGGGGAGGATTAAAGAATTCCTTTGAGTGTTTCCGTGGCCCTGTTAGGAAAAGTTAGCAGACCGTGCATGAATGGAAAAGGCATTCGGACAAGCTCCGGAGCCTCTCGAGCAACCATTGATCCTCTCAGGCTATGGCCTTCTACTTCGTCAGATGAGAGGCCTCCTCTACTCAAGTCAGCATTCGCACTCAAGGGGAGTAGGCCGTATACTTGAACTGAGAGTCATCATCGAATTCTGAGGTTGACACATGGTCAGACATGGCGTGCCGGTCTTTTTTTGCCATGGAAGCTCGCATACCGCCCGGGTTTGTAGCAAAGACTTCTGTTCCCTAGGATGGAAATGACTCAGGCTGCTGCCACCGAAGGAGTTGTGGTGAGGAGGGGATGTAATGCCTCCCGTGTCGGAGAGAAAGCCAGCACAAAGGTTCAGCTTTTCAACGGAGCTCACCTTACACTGGACGCAATTTCTACATCAGACCACCAAGACAGGTGGGGCTGAGCCCAAACAGAACACGTGACGGAACTAGTGTCGCGCTGAAGGCAGGCACGCGACTTGTCTCGCTCCCTCAACTCGCCGCACCTCTCCCACAATCCCCTCCGCCTCCGCATGTTCGAGCCGTCGTACACGAAGAACCGCCACCAGAACGGCTACTTCGTGCGCCTGCGACAAATCTACCGTTCGCTCGTCCGCGGAGATGCCGAGTGGCAGGACCGCCTGCAAGAACAGAGGATCTGGGACAAGACGGCGTATCTGAAGGGGCCAGAGTTCTACGAGAAGGCATACAAGGCAAGGGAAGATCTATACGCGGCCAAGGAGGGGGCCATCGATCGGTATGAGGTCGCCTTGGATCAGAAGGCCACGAGGAGACAGAAGGCCCTGAGGTGCAACCCAACAGGCGAGAAGACCTAGATCTTGGGTCCAGGTGAGAGAAGGCAGGGTATGTTGCTGGCACTCGCAAAGGTCTAGAGAAGGCGGAGCTCATACAAATGGGTTCGAAAGATCGTGTCCACGATTGCGCGGGGTTGAACCCGTGTATAGAAGGCCAGTGAAATGACAAGTCCTTTTCACTGCCGATAGGATCTCTATGCTGTGATGGCGTTGCGTCATTAAGATCGCAGACAGCGAATGCATTGGAGAGGTGGGGTTCCCCGCCGACATGACGCGCACTGGCTATGTGACGGCGTGTCTGCACGGCGTATTTAGTACTCCTGATGTGATCGGATGGGTCCAAGTTAAACATCTTGCCCTGCTGATATGCCTACCGAAACGAAAGCCTGCATCCCCGTCTTCATTGGGTTAAAGGATAAAGGAGGGAAGGCAGCCACAGGAATGAATTCCCCGCACCCCGCACCCGTACACATACCACAATCCCCCCTACCCACGCCTACAAAAGCGGCATAAGCACAATCTTCAACCACCACACGACCCACTCAACATCCTCCCTCCCGTTATCCCCCTCAGCGCTCTGCCCCCTCAACGCACGCACATACCCCCTGAACAAGTGCCACACGTCATTCTCACAGCCGTCCGTGAACAATTTCTTCACATCGCCATCTTCTTCCACGAACCGAATTAGTAGGTCTCCATCCACATGATTGAACCTTGGTGCGGCGAGCCCCTGCTCTTGAACCTCAGGATCGATATCCCGATACTTGATGAGCGCATCCTGCGAGCCCTCAGCACCATTCTGTAAGAGTGCAAAAATGTCGCTGCTGCGGTGCTTAACCGCTGTATGGCGTAGTGCAGGGTCGCGTCTTTGTTTAGCGTCAATGATGTTTTGGAAGAGGCGGAGGACGCGCCTAGCCGGCTTGCCGAGAATGCTGAAGCTGTAGATTGTACCGTCTGTGCAGGCGCCGACGATGTCGTCGGCAAGAATGCCTGGTTTGTTTTCGACTTGACGCCACGGTGGTCGGATGTCGGCGCGTTGGAGACGAATGACAGAGCGTGGGAGGCAGGCTTCGAAAAGGGTTTCGGCAGCTGTTTTGATTGTGGGCTTGTCTTTGTGGAAAAGGCCAGTTACAGAACAGGTTTTGTCGGCTAGTAGTATAATAGTCTCGCTGTGTGGGGTATTGCTGGAGCCTGGATCGCTGTTCTGAACTGATGAGGTTGGGATCGAGACGGGTCGTTCAAAATCGTAGACCAGGTGGTGTGCCAGAGACCTTTGGCGGGAATCGGAGAACATCGGTATTAGTGTGAATTGGCCGTCTGCTCCTGGTTTACTGACTGCGTAGCAGAGGTGGGAGTCGTGCGCCGTGGAGACGTAAATGAAGGGAAGCGAGACAGTCAAGTGAACGCCCTTGGAGGGTAAAGTTATCTCTGCGCGTACGTTCCACCTGAAACATGTTAGCCATGCCCTTCCATCTACGTGTATACATATTACTCACATTCCGTCGCTAGGCGTGTACTCGTATATGCGTAATTTGACGCCGATGATGCTTGCAAGGTGTGTTTTGCTGACCATTGCCAGGCATTGAACCGGGTGGCGATGTAAAATGGCTTTCATCAATTTTATGCCGGAGCCAGGTTTACCGACATTGAAGAAGAGTCTTCGGCCTCCTTCCTTACCAGGTCCCGCGGTGGTGCCTGTGCCTACTATGACAAGGTGATAAGTCTTGCCTTTGTCCTTTTCGTATGTCCACTCCACCATCGAGTGGACCCGTTCATAGGGTTGAAGAGGACACTCGTATGTGACAAGTCTGTTTGTGCTAGACGCCCATTCATCTTCTTGTTTGACTTCAGATTCGTCTTCGGGTGGTTGATCGTGCATCCTGATGAATTTGAGTGACGAACGCAGCGTTCGATACCCGCTTGGTGGCTTTTGCTCCTCCTTGTTCTCCATTGTAGCGACCACCAGGTTCTGCAAAGCCCCTCCTATGTACATCGTCTTCATGGGAGTAGCACCTGTCGGAAGATTTCGCGGGATGACTTTGCTCTTCTCCAGAGCTACCGATGGAACCTCGTGGTTGGACCATTTTGCGTCGTAGTCGAGTTGAGCAAACACCATCTGGTCCCCTGAAACAGCGAACATAAAGCCTCCTAGAACTTTTACAGTTTGCATGGGGCTTGTAGCGAGCGGAAGCTGGTCGAATGCGGTAACAGGTCCTTGCATATATGCAGATGACCCTTGATCCACGAGCCAAACCGAGTCAAGGGCGTTTGCATCTAAAGGCGCAAGTGAACCGCGCAATCGACAGAACTCCGGCCCACATGCCACGAATACCACAGCAGGATCGGTAGCGCTGCGGCTCAGTTGTACCGGTGCAGAGCCCATCTTTTGCAAATTGCGATCTTCCGTGTCATAATCTACTTAATGTTAGTGTATCTGGTTTCTTTGGGAATACGATACTTACGGCCGTCACCTTCTGCACCTCTCAAGGTGAAAGAAAATATATAACCATCGCGTGATCCGCAAAGAATCTCAATCCGATCCTCCACCTCAGACGTTCGTAAGACTGCACTCTCGCAAATACTATCTTCTTTGTGACCCAATCCTTCAGCTAAGCGCGCCTCATATACCTTCGTGAGCGAACCGGATGGGCTCATCTCAAAAAGTCGAATGTGACCGTCGATAGTCCCAACAAGTACAAGCATAGCCTCGCGTACTACGATCATCTCGATGCAAGTTGGATCACAGAGCAAATCATGGCGGGGGTAGGTTCTGATATCAGTTCCTATAGTTCCTTCGGTGGATATGGGCACGAGCTCGAAGACTGTCTGTTCGCCGTCTCGATAAGAAATAACGAAAACGGGGGCGTCGGCTTTCGTGGTGGCTCCAAGCAGAGGATGCGGGAAAGAGATCGAGCTCACCCCGACTAGAGTGGGACGAAGGAGAACTCTGGCCTCTTTGCGTGTGATTTGAATAGCGAATTTGTCACTCCAACAGCATGCTGCAATCGTTTCCTCTGCGCGTATAATATGGTCTTGAGCCGAGCCGTCTTCGTTGGAGAGCTGCGTCTTGACCCATTCAGTGTGGTAGCCTTTAGATTGAATACGAGTGGATCGAACGGCTATGGTTTCTGGGGGTAACGTGGAGATGAACGTGACGTAGTGTTGCTCTGATTTGGGGCCGTCCTCCTCAAGCATCTGCATACCATAATCGACAATCCATAAGCCGGTGCAGCCAGTCATTCCATCAGAAGAATCATCTATGACAGCTTTGAAACCAATTCTCAGTTCCGAAACCTCTCCCTCGGGCCCCTTCCCATTAGTGACAAAGATGGCTGGGCGCTCGCGTTCGTAAGGCGATCGGGCCCCTGGAAGTCTGCTGACAGTCATGTCGGTCAAAGGAGCCCAGCTTGGAATCGACTCTAGGAAAGTGAAGGCATTGCTTTTGGAAGCGTCCCTATTGAAGTCGTATTCCGTAGGCCAGGATCCAACTTTGCACAAAAGACCATCGCTTCCAGCACCACCTGAGATGAGGACATCAGGGTAGGTTTGCGAAAATTCCGAATTGTCGATATTGTTGAGGCAGGCGAACGCAGTGTCGATGGGTGTGGGCCAGCACCCAGCGTCCGTGATGTCTAGGAAATTAGAAGAGCCACGCTCGACATACATCACAGCTCCGTCTTCCCGAGCGATGTAAAACGCCTCCTTGTCAAAGTCCGGGTTTCTTGTGGCTCTGTCCCATTGTACCCAGCGTGGTATACGCTTGCTCTCACCAGGCCGGAGTGAGGGCAGTATTTTGGCCGGAATCTGGGTTGGCGTACTGTCAGGGGGACCAGACAAGACACGCTTATACAGCGAGATGTGTTGATCACAGACAAGGAGAAAGTCGGGGCTTTTACTAAGCGGAATAAATAGTGAAGGGCTGCGATCCTCTGTGAGGTTTCTTGTTAGTGTCTTGACTCGCTACTAAGCAAAATGGGCTTAGAAGGCGACTTTTACTTACCGAAATCCACGTGAGACCGATCTTTTCTAGCTGTGCTCTCATCCATACTACCTCTCAAATCCCATTCGTAACGAGCTATTTTTGTCTTGCCTTCGTGCACGAGTAAAAAGACCAAGACAACATGTGAGTCATCGCGCGTTCCACCAGATGATAGAAATTCCATGTGCATGATACGGCCCTCAATTTGGATGATGGCTTCATCAATGATGGGCAAGCCGTTGCTCCCAGCACGGGCTTCCTGTCGCCATGTCTCCAGCATTTTGGTCTTGTATAAAATGAAGCGGCCCTCATAAGCAGCGACAGCAATGGCACGACCCTTTGGGTCGACTGCAAGATGTGGGCCGAGCTTGTCGAAGAGGGAGTAAGCTGGTGGCAGGCGGGCTGTCATTTGAACGAATTTGGCGGACCCCTTTTGGTTGTGGGTTGCCCACAGGAAGACGAGCACCCTCGAGTTGAGAGTGAGCACGATGATCTCAGGGGGCAGAGTAATCTCTTCCTCGCTGGTTGCAGATCGCCTTGCTCGGTGGACAAACGGGCTCTGTTCAAAGGTGCTGACTTTCACCTTCCGAGGATCACCGAACATGCGTGCGGCCAGGATCTTGCCCTTGAAATCAGACTTGGTGGTGACATGTCGAAGATGGCCGTAGTCGCATATTTCCTTCAACTGAATCGAATGTTCGCCGATAAGAACGACATCGTTACTGTCTTTGTGTCGTATGTTTGCCGGAAGTATGAATTTGGTGAAAGGTGTCTCGATGATAGTCCGCGAGAGGATACCGATGCTGGGCGCCTCCCGCGGCGGCTCCGCATCTGGTTCTTGCATTGTAGTGTCTTCTTGTTGCTGGTTGCGAGATATTATCTGATAGACATCAGCGCTCCTTGTGACCCATTCCCCGTCGATGTAGACCAGGCTTTGCACCTGATTCTCCATGGTGAAGACTTGATGTAAGGAGGGCTGCCGAATGATGCAATCAGTGCAGAGCGGTAATGCTGGCCTGCTGCGCGCGGCGTCGGTCAGGCTGGCCAGGTCAAGAATGCACGAATGGGCGCAATAATATGTTGGAGAATGGGGGTTGTGACATGTTGATGCCTTGAAGACTAGGCGCAAGGCTTGCCGAATGAGATACGGAGAAAGGCGCCACGCATTCGGGAGGGGTAGAGGGACAAGGGCGGGGTGAGAAGCGCAAGGTATGCACAAAAGACAAGAATTCGTTTTGCGGATTCGTCGTGGTTGTTGTTGACGTGGTAGGGGTTGGCAACGAATTGGAGCACGGAGCTTGTGCCGTAAAACGTGCCGACCAAGGTAGTCGGTAAGTGTACTTACAGCTCCCGATGGTGGTGGAAACAGATGGAACAGACGAGGAGAGAAGAGGCGTATACGGACGATACGGGGCGCTCAGAGGAGTGGGATATCAGGTTGGCGATCGATATCTCGATATCGATGTCGGGTATCGTGCAAAGGGGCGATCATGCAGCAGCCCACCACAGCTGCGATGCACGCTGCTGGTATTGCAGTGCCGACTAGAGACAATTAGGTACTCGGTGTGCTGGCTTTCGATGACTTGCAGGCCGGGCCGTGTCTACACGGATGTGTCATGCACTGGGCATGCGGGACAGCGTGGTTCGGCGGACTCGGAACGGCAAGCCGGGCTCACGGTTTCGGTGCCTGTTGGAGGAAACAGGCGAGGTGTAGTTATATGTGTTTGCTTGGTGTTGGAGTGGGCCATGATGCATGATGTCAATCAAGTGGTTGTATCCCAACCCACCTGATCCACGCCAAGACCTGACGTGGGAGGAAGTCGCGAGTGTTTCGCGTTTGAGGGGGAACAGCGCATCTCATCCGCTCTCTGCTCCACCACGCACCATGCCCGTGCCACCACCGCCACTGCATTACCACACACAACAATAGCCACTCTCCGATCCGCGGCCTCGAGATGCTACCACCGTCGGCATGGCTTCCCGCACCTCTTCGTCGTCCCGCGCGCCCTCTCGTTCAGTGAGCTCTGGAAGCCTGCCGCTGCCCACACGCCGCAACACCGTCACCACCGAGCTCTCGCCGGCTGGGAAGGAAAAGGCCGCCCTTATTACTACAGCCTGCGAAGCCCGCGATCTCGAAGCCCTCGTCAGGCTCGCCACCAGCACCCACGGCCTGGTCAGCGACATTTTGCGTCGCAAGGCCTGGCCTATTCTGCTGGGGTGCCACGGTACAGAAGAAGGAACATCGTGGAAGGGCCTGCCGCCCCATGGAGACGAAGAGCAGGTTGCACTCGATGTCAACCGTGCCTTTGTCTATTACCCCAAGAACGAGTCTGAGAAGCAGCTCGACCGTCGGAAAGAGCAGCTATCAGATGTCATCATCCATGTCCTGCGCAAACATCCAGCACTGTGCTACTTCCAGGGCTACCACGACATCGTACAGGTGCTACTACTCGTTCTAGGCCCCCAAGATGCTCCCACTGCTGTCGCTCGTCTCAGCGTGCTTCGCATTCGCGATTTCATGCTGTCCAACATGGATCCCGCAATGTCCCAACTCGAGCTCCTCCGTCCTGTTCTCGCGACTGCCGATCCCACCTTGTACGCCCACTTGCCAAAGAATCGACCCTCCACGTTCGCCCTCCCCGGCACCATCACGCTGTTCGCCCATATACTGAAGGAATACAAGGATATCGCGCGCCTGTTCGACTTCTTCCTCGCCAGCCATACCGTCATGCCTATATACTTCTTCGCTGCCATTGTCCTGTCCCGGAGAGAAGAGATTTTAGATATTGACAAGGAGGACGAAGACATCATGTCCGCTATTCTCGGTCGGCTGCCGGAACCGTTTGATGTCGAGTTCCACATAGCGCGCACCGTAGAGCTACACGAGCGACTGCCCCCTCACTCATTGGGAAGCTGGGAGTGGTGGCGCATCTCGTCGTCGAGCGTATTGAAGACATCGACACCGTTTCATATAAATCGAATGACACTGGAAGAAGGCGAAAAGCTATTCCAAGAGCAGGAGAAGGAAATCCGGAGACGCAAGACCTTCAACGAGGCCGTCAACAAGGCCAAGCTTGTGAAACGGCAACTTTGGGTATACCGCCGGCACGGTGCTTTTGGTCTCGCTCTTGCCGTCGGTGTGTATGCTCTATGGCTCGGCCGGTCATCGCGGTCAGCCAGTTTTGGATCAGCGGGCGATTTTCTCAGGAGAGTCGCGGGTCGCTGGCATTAGGGGTCGTATCATCAAAAGTTATTTGCTTGCATCGATGGGAGGATGATACCGGCTATTGTCTGCATGCCTCTTTGGGACATGGATAGTAGAATGGAAAGTAGGCAGGTAGGTAGATGACCAACTGGACGCTGAAAGAAGAAGAAAGCAACCATAGTCCACATTACCAATCTCCCAATCCAGACTTCGATAACCATATACCGTGCATCCAAGGGATACTCCCAGTTTCGAAAAGCAAAGACAAACCGGCAGGTCAGTCAGCTCCGCCTTGCTTTTTGCATCCCGGCATGAGCCGGCAGCAGAGCCATTTGCAGTATCGGCTCGGCGCTGCCGAATTGAGGTGCCAGGATCGGGTGGGATTTTCGAGAGCGGTACAGGTAACCGTTGACATTGGACAGTGACTTCCCGAGGTCTGAGGAAGCTCCTCTACCTTTTGCGTAGAGCATCCAGATATCTTCACGGTCCATGCGATTGCTTCCCCTGTCGCGGTTTATTCGAAGACGAAAGTCACAGCAGTCCACAAGTTGATAACAATCACGAGAGCAAAGTTCAACAATAGTAAACGATGCACACTAACCGACATCAATCGTCCACAACATGCCGATAAGTAATTTAGATCGCCCACACCGCTCTCAAGCTTGTGCACACTGAGCCTTTCATAGTTTCAACTGGCTGCCAACGAAGGTACCCGATTCATTCACCCCATTCCATTGGTCGCAGAAACCGCAGTTTCGCTTGCACTATCACGCAGATTATACCTCAAGCTCTTTCTCCATTCCATCGTTTCATCATTTCTCTATCCACCAACACGGAACCAGAAAATGCACACTCATAAATCGAAAGCCTTGCAACGCTTTCCACAGTTCGGATCTGCTCAAGTGTTGCAACACTTCTGCACTTGTACTAGAAGAGCTTACCGAATCAATGCCGCAGCTCCACTCGGTGCATCCCTTCTCCGACTTAGTGTGCATGCAAGCGTTCCTGTTGCCGATGCACATTTTCGAACAGCTCCACGTTTGTCGACAGCTTCGGCGGCAGCAAAGGTGAGGGCAAAGAGGGCGAGGAAGATGGTGAGCTTCATCGTTGGAACTTGCTGGTGGTGATTGAATCGCTGATGTGACGTAGAAGGCTTGGTGGGTATGAACGGGAGGTGTGACTCAAGAGATGTGGAATGGAGAGCCATGGCTGGGATGGACGAACGCGCCCGTATTTATCCCTCATCACAAGCTGCACGATATTGCCTTCACTTTATGTTCATACCCTCACCTGTGTGGTCATAACACGTTAAGCAGAGTTTGGTCTCGTTACATTGTACCACGATGCCGGCTATACAAAGATGATTTAGACGTTAATACGTTCACATCTCTATCACAGAAAAAGTCTGTTCCTCCTCCTTACCCCTCCTAGGGGTATTTCCGATGACGTAGCAGGATTCCTGGAATAGCTATTCGATGGGGACACACCTCCGGAACAGATTGACCGGTGTGAGATTCAAGAGGATATCTGCGAGATCTGTTTGGGCAATGACGGTGCGGGGAGTGTGATCTTAGGCCTGGAGTTGGTCCCGGCACGTTCATCCATGAGATAAGAGTGCAAGGTTACAGCACCTACCACGCAAGTGTCTGTGATAAGGGATGCTTTGAGACTTGTGCTACCGCTCAACGAGTACAGTGTGGGTTACGAGCGGGGACACGTGCAAACGTGCCCTTCTCGTTTACATTTAGATTGGGAATGCGATAAAAGAGAGGTAATTTCATTCAGGCTTTTGTCTGGTTACGCCAGTCGACCGACACTAGCTTTCTCTTACCTCATTTCCCCTTCATTAGCACCTGAGCGTCAACGGAACCCTTCAGTTGATACTGCCCTCGATCTCGACTTCTCTCTCCACTACACCGATCCCCCTCCCCATTGAGACCGTTTCTTGCGTACTCAACTGTCAACATGAAGCTCACCAAGCTTGTCGTCTCACTCGTGGGTGCGGCTTTCGCTACCGCCGCCGTCATTACTACAGCATTGGATGCAGGCAATGACCACGGCGTCGTCAATGGCCCCCCAGATTGGTGGTGCCGCCCTGAGCTGTGCATCTCTATCGTCAAGGGGTGCCTGGAAATGAGTCGAACCTCTCTCCTCTGTCCCGACTCTCACACCAGGATCTCTAGAAGCGTCTCTTGCTAGAAGCCAAATGTAACGTTTGCCCTAGTCCCCCGGCGGTACACCAAAGAACTGCGAGCGTGTCTGTGCCCATGATGCTCAGGTAAGTCCTACTCCCCTTTCAAGCCCGTATCAACCCCTCGGCAACACTTCCTCATGACTATATTACTAGCTAATTCTTTTTAGTGCGATGGCTGTGACTGCCACGAATTGACGCAGCCCGCTCAGTCGCCTTCCTCTCAGGCTGAATCGTCGCCCACGTTGCTCGCCAGCGACGGATCCCTCCAGGCACGCAACGACACCTGCCCACCCTGCCATTTCGACTGGGACAGGTGCAGGTCATTTTACTGCCCGCATGGGAGTCTTTCATACGGACAGTGTACAGAAATGTGCCTGCGTATGATGAACGACGAGTGTCATTGCCACCCAAATGCCACGGTTGCGGCTTTGCCGTCTCCTCTCGAGGCCAAAGCGCTCGAGATCACGAATCCAGAAGTCCTTTCACCTCTCTCCCTCCGCGACACTGAGGCCGACGACAAATGCAAACCCTGCCTCGACGACATCGAATCGTGCCTCTCGATCTGCAAATCCGGCTCCTGCCGTCAAGGCTGCGTCATCTCGTCCTGCATCAGCGGTTGTCCCGAGTGCCAGAGCGGCGGGGCCTGCGGTGAACGCTGCGCCGAGCCCGTCCACGGAACCAAAACCACCACCTTGAAGACAACTGCCGGTATTTCTGCAGCCCCAGACACCCAGCTCGCGCAATACAAACCCCGTCGTCAAGATGGGGAAAACGTTCCGGCCAAATGCACACCCTGCAAATCCTTCTTCGCTGCCTGTGTCTCCACCACCAACTGCGCCGTCAACAACTTCACCTGCCTCCGCGTCTGCGAAACCCGCACCTGCGCCGCCGTCGGCGCGCAATGTCCCGCGGGCTGCCATCTCGGCTTCGGCATGACGCTCGACGAATGCCGCAACAGCATCCCCTCTCACTCTCCCGTCCCCTTACCCAAACTCTCCCCCCGAGCCGCACCCTCATCATCTACGCCCCATTTCCCCATCCTCCCCACGACAACACCGCAACCAACGACGCTGCCCCTCGCCCTCGCCATCAAAGAACATGATACCTGCACCCCCTGTAAGGACTACTACCAGGACTGCCTGAGGCGCTGCCCGCCTGCGATCAATATCCCGTGCTTTCAGGTGTGCAGGGATATTACGTGTAATCAGATGAGGGGGAAGTGTGATTGGGGGTGTCGGGTGTTTCCTGGGTTTAGTATGAATGATTGCCATTGAGGCTGAGCGGAGGGGGATGCTGTGATGCATCTATCTATGTTTGGGTCTGGAGTTTGGGTTTCTTGTATTCAATGGATGATTGGGTTTTGGCGGGATCAGTGCACTGGACGGATGGATTCTCCGGTTACTCGGATCTGAACTGAAATAGGAATTAAAAGTCTTTCTTCTATACTTGACGACTTCTGCGATGATACCAGTGCTGAAAATTTGTTTGTGAGGCTTTTCCCACCGCCTCACGGGGGTAAGTAAACTGGTGTTTCCAAACTTACTTACCACAGGGTGGCCACATGCATTTGAAATGAATTTCAATCACGTGTGCGCTAGATTCCTTCACATGCATTATCGTTGTGAAGTGAAGTGAAGGCATCTCTGAATAGCTAAAGAGATAGAAAGCTAACTAGGTATTATGCCTTGAAGATGTTCTCGCTTAATGTTAATATGTTGGGTAGCTTGGAGAAAACTACACTACGCACAAGTACTGCCCGTACATATGTAGCCCTGAGCCATTATTTACACGTGACTGAAATTCATCTGGCTGCCCTATGGTATGTTTGCAGACTGGAGACACGAGCATGATGATACGTCTATCAAATCAATGGGGTTGTACAGGCTGTGATATCGAATGATGTATTAATCATAATACATCACACTATATCCCGAAACCCGCATACCTACCCTTTTACCAAAACAACCTGTAGCCACCCCCACCCATTTCCCCGGTGACACCGGAAAAAAAAAAGAAGAACAATCCGCAGCCCATATATATAGTACAGACCCAAGAGCACCCATGACCAGCAATCGAAGTGGCCTTCCTCAATCCCCTCGCTCCCCTGAACTCTCATACCCCGGCTCCCCCTTCCCCACCTCGGGACTCATCAAAGCCCCCTGCATAACATGTTTCATATCCTGACTACTCCAGCTCTGTTTCCTGCCCAGATCGCCCAGGCTCAACCCCGTGGGCTTCGCCTTCCGCACTATCTCCATTTGTCCGGAGCCGATACTCGCATGTCGCGGGACGACGCCCTGGCCCGGCGGGGGAAAGCCTTCTCCACGTCCCATGCCCACTGGACTATCCACCTTCATGCCATCTGTAACATTCCTCGGTGTCTCGGTCTCTGTCTCTGTCTCCGTGGAGGCGGAGGTGGAGGAGGTGGATAGATCTGAGGAGGCGGAGGCTTGGGCATGTGCTTCGCGGAGGGCGGCCTCGTAGTTTGTCGACGAGGTGCGTATTGTGCCCTGGGGGCGACGGTAGGCTTTTTGCGCTTCGGTGAGGTTTGCGTCGGCGAGCGGAGTCGTCGGGGCTGCGGAGTCGGTTTGTGCGACCGTGTTGTGGTAGAGGGCGGCTTCGGCTTCGGAGCGCGTGTTGGGGGTTAGGCCGGAGGGGGTTGCGGAGCCGAAGGGGCTGCTGTGGTCGGGGGGGAGGAGCGTGCTTTGCGTGGTGTCTTTCATTGTGGTGGAGGGGGGATTGTGGTGTGGGATGGGATTTGTGTGGATTCTTTTTGGATGGTTGGTGGAGAGGAAGTTTGGACGAGGGAGTGTTGAAGTCTTGCTGTTGTGTGTTCAGAAGCTGTGGTTCCTGTGGCGAGTGAGGAAAGTTCAAGCAGCAGCAACAGCAGCGTGTGAGTAAACACAAACATACCTTCCAAGCTTCTTTGGGAAACTGTAGACGAACAACAGGGTTAGCTACTCTTCAAGGTAGAGAATTGGACTTCAAGATCTCGAACTATGATTTTGGAAACGGCGAAAAACGGCATGTGTCCTCTTCGCTATTTGAGGAGTCGGTTTGGAGGTATGATGGCATTGCTTGGCGGGTGACGTCGGAGCATTGGATCGCGGGTCAGGGTCCAAACAGTGGGGCGCGCTAGCCACTTTCGCCGCCATATCTGACGCTCTATCGTCGATGTTGGTGATCTTTGTGAGCCTCAGAATGTGTGGTCATCGGCTGGAGTTTGGGAATGTTGCGGCAGAGGGGTAGAAAGGCAAGAATAGGAAGGAGATTGAAAGTGGCAATGAGACTTGTGAAGCGTATGGAAGCATGGGAATCAACGGCTTAGAGTTAGAAGGGCGAGTATTAAGACAAGCAACCACAGCGGTCCCGTAGAGACATCAAAATTGAAAATGAAGATGATAGAAAGTTTAGGTAAAGACGAAAAAGAACAGTCAAAAGGGTCGAATGGAAAAAGCTTATGGTCAACACTTGCACCACTCGATGCCACTGAATACGCTCGCATTCTTGAAGTTACTGACGACCTCTGAAGGTCGCTCGTGTGTCGCACACTGGTTGTACCTGTAGCGGTTCCATTATCGTATAATCGCCCCAAGCTGACGAGCATGACGCATATCACGTGATTTGATGGTTCACCCCGCTTTCAAAAAGATCATCAGGGAGAAATGCAAGCAGCAGATCATTTGATCCTTTCGAACGCGGGCTAGATGACAAGCACGTCATTTGCCCGGGGAGCTGGACAACGAGCGGCTACGCGCAGTGGTGAGTTGAGGGGATCCATGGACTGATGTTGGCGGTGAGATGCAGTTGTGCCGCTCCTGCCTGGACTCGCGTCAGCAATACTGTGATGGCGTTGAAGGGCGCATTGTAGAAGCGCAATTGGCGTAAAATTTAAAGTGTCTCATGCGCTTTGCGTAGAGGGCACCTTCGTCCTATGAAGCGTGCATGTAGCCTAATGCTGAGGCTCTCACGAAACGCCCAACACCTCCTGCAGACGTAGAGGGCGCGCTCGTCCAACGGAATTTAGAAATTGTTGTCTGAACTGTAGGATTTCAGCTCTTCCTAGGTATTTCACCGGAGTTTCGATATCGAGAGGGGCGTCTGCATGCATGCATGCATGCGTTGGCAAGGCTTCGGGACGATGACAAGTCCGTGCACGGACCGTCAAGATTGCATCCGGACAAGAAAAGGATGGTCAATGGAGTTTTCCTGTAAGATACCATTGGTGGTAAGGATGGTGATACTTGATAGGTAGCGAAAGGATAATAGCGATGGACTACATGTTCAAATGCTCGTTGAAAATTCTGTGGTACGCTAAACGGCACTACTCCAAATCAGGCAAGGCGCGAGAGGTTTCGTCAACGTCTAAACATCTGATCCTGTTCACGAGACATAACATTGCACATTTCAACTACTCAGTACGCGCTGTTACTTTCCCTCAATGGGGTCAACGTGATGAGAATGATTTTAACATGCTTTACAGCCCTTCGAGGATACGGTGCGCGAATGGGGCAGCATGCATGAGGCTGAGGAAGAGGCTACCATGGCATCAAAGAAAATAACAATCTGTTGGCTACCTATAACGCAACCCTACATCTCGGTAAAGACAGTTATAACAAGGGGAGAAACATCAAAAACCATGTGAAAAGATAACAACGAATGGACGGGCTCCACCAGAGCCCTACTTACCTGCACCTTGCTCACCGGTTGCCCTCTCCTGCAATCCCTCAGCCTCAGCCTGATCACCCTACCGTCACTCGTCCACCTCAAACTCGGGAGCATCTTTACCAACCTTCTCAACCTTGAAGCCGTGCATCTTCTCCATGTGGAATCGGACCTTGTCTAGTCGTGGATACTCGTACTCGCAAAACATGCATCGCGAGGATTTCTTGCGTTCATGTACGGTACGAAAGTGACGGCGAAATTCGTGAGGACGGCCAAATGTTACCGGGCAGCCTGGTTGTGTACAGGTGATCTTCTTGGCCTTTGAGTGACGGCGGTTAGTGGCTTTCTTGCTACTCTGTCGCATGCGACGTCCGTCGGCGACTAAGGCTGAGCCTTCATGCGAGAAGGCCGCGCCCCCCTGCGGCGGCGCAGCAGGTGGGACCCACGCCCGCAAACCCACGCCAGCACCGGGTTGACTGTTGTTCAAGAGGGCTAAACCAACCAATCCGTGATCAATTTGTGGCCGGGTCTCGGAAGCCGTGAGTGTGACCGAGTCACCAAAAGCATCGAGGTTCAACCCGTTGGGACCGTTGGCTAGGAAGGCTGAACCATCGACGAATCCAGGGTCAAGTTGTGGCCACGCCTCAAATTCAGGGAGTGGGTCCGAGCCCCCAAAAGCATCGAGATATATGTTGTCGGCATAGGATGGGCCATTGAGAAGGTTGAGGTTGGTTTGCTGTGCTTCCTCAGGGAAAGGTGCGGTGGAGGTCCATGGTCCGAGTCCATCAAGATTCGCTCCATACTGGTTTGGGGTGGAAAGGCTTTGCAAAGCATTGTAGCCATAGGTGTTGTATCCGGGAGTGTGCTGTGAAGAAGTGGGGTCATTGGACACCCCGGTACCGAACATGCAATATTGGCTTGTGGCGTCAACGCCGAGATGTGAAGGGCTGTGGTCGATCGAGATTTGGCCAAGATCTGCCGGTGTATCCAAGCTCCAGCGCGTCAAGTGAAAGGCGTGTCTGCATTGTGTTAAAAAAAATTACCTGTCGAATCCTGGCCCTAGGATCGGGGCCGTGAGGCTCCCTCTGAAGTGTTTGTCTCCATCCTCTGTGGCTGTTCCCGAATTGTGTGGATTGTTCCGAGGGGTTTCGGTCGGTAGAGCCATCGTGTCGGTGGTTACTCTATACTTGGAGTCAAGCGACGTTGAGGTGCACAGGCACGCAATAGTACGATGGGGGAAGAGGTAAATTGGCAGAGTATGAGGAGTCGATGAGGGAAGCGTGAGATGAAAGGAAAGGACGAAGGCTGATGGGGTTCTCATGGAGCGATAAGGTAGCCCTACCCCAAGTATGCTGGTGCGTGGGTTGCATTTGCCAAGGCTCAGATTAGTGCCCCAAAATACGTGATCCTCGTCTAGCAGACTAAGCCTAGATTGTAATGACACAGTGACCAATTAAGTATGCCCATTGCGGTTGCCCCTTGAGCGGCTAAATCTGGACCCACTGAAAATGACAAATGCCCCTTCGCCTCGTGCTCGCTATCCCTTTGTATTTTGAAGCTATAGAAGCCCCGGGGTACTCTCGCGGTACCTACCACCTTGATCTCAAGAAAGCCTAGCTAATCAGATCTGTGCAAAGCTCCCCCAAGGTAGCCACAACACTCAGAACTCTACCTCAAGAGCTGGATCTTATACTTCTGTCATTTCTTGAGCTTACTTTTGTTTGCGGTTTGCCTTGGCTTTCGACTTTACATTACCACAAAGTTCCGAAAGTGCAACATCTACATGGGCGGGGAAGCATTTCTTTGTACGAAATGCCTAAAAACATTTCAAGCTCGTAATAGATACATGTATGCCTAGCCAATTTTACATGAAAACGTTGAGTGGGTTACTAACGGCGAACAGTCAACATCTCAAGGTACACTCCAAGCCTTTTGAGTGCGAACAATGCCATAGCCGATTCGCCCGGCAACCTGATCTGGCTCGTCATGTTCGTAATCGTCACCGTGTGGGGCAACCAAGATTTCGTTGTCAGTTCCCTGGATGCAATCACAAAGCGACAAGAAAAGACAACTTGAGCCAGCATATCAAGACTGCCCATGAGAACTGGAAAGACGAGACCCCTGCATCGAAGAAGACGGACACCATTGCCGAAGAAGCTACGCAACAGGGCGGCATGATACCCTATCATAGTCCCTCTTGGTTGTTGAGTCCAAAGTTGATACTGGAAGCAGCTAGTGGGGGGAAAACCGAACTACTAGAGCGTGCTTGGAACTTTAGCGCCAACCTGGACATTCGAGCCGATGATTCATCTACGCCACTGCACTGCGCCGCAAGATCTGGGCATGCTTTCACAGTCCAACGGCTACTCGAGATGGGTGTTTCTCTTGAAGCAATAAACGACAAGATGAGAACGCCACTCCACGAAGCCTTACTCAGCCAGAGTACTGAGACAGTCCGTGCTTTATTACAGGCACAAGCGAACGTCTATGCCACGGATTCTCGGGGTCATTCGGCTATCATGTACTTCATACAGTGTCCAAATCAAGGCATTTTCGATCTCCTTGTCGGATATCTTCCCGTTGAGCGCATCAATGAAGGACTCAGGCCAGCTCTGTTCTATGCCGCAAAACTTGGCAATCTCCACGCTACGGAAATATTGCTGTCATACCCATCGATAGACGTGAATAAGAAAGGTGGAACCGGGTTAGCCGCATTACACGTTGCCGCAAAACATGGTCACCAAGCGATTGTTCAAAGAATACTTGCGCGACAGGAAACGGCCATCAACACACTCACCGGTTCCTATGTCGGAGCCAAAACAGCTCTGGGTGTTGCTGCAGCATACGGCCAAGAGAACGTTGTGCGATACCTGCTAACCTTCGAACATATCGACATTAACAAACCAATCTACAACTCTTATTCCTCGACCCATATGGCAACTTGGAATAGTTTTCCAGCCATTGCACTGATGCTTATTAGAGACTCACGACACTTGGTTTACACGATTTCCGACTTCGTTATTCACGACGGGTTCAATCATCTGCTTGAGATCGCAGTTCGTAGGGGCTTCGTCGACATCGTAAAACTTCTTCTTGACATCTCTCGCGGCAATTGCAATCCATGGGGTCCCCTAGATATAGCCATCGAAGCTGGAAATCAAGATTTCATAGAGTTCTTCCTCCAATACGACGAAATCAGAACACAGACAGCAAGGGGTGATCACTCACCAATCGCAAAAGCTGCGTGGGATGGCAAACTTTCGACGGTCAAGTTACTATTACAACACAAGCATCTGAACCCGAATTGGATATGGACGCCCTATACGGCCCTGTCGTGGGCTTTGTGGTTTTCGCATTTCGAAATCGCAAAGGTACTTCTCGAAAACGAACGCGTTGACGTCAACATCGCTCAAAAAGATATATTGGGAACGCCAGAGACCGCACTCGACATCGCCATAGAGAAGAACCAACGAGAGATGATCAACATCCTCCTATCTCGCGGTGCTCTCACATACAAAGATCTCCAAGCCAATGCCAGTAACGAATGATGTCAGAGTACGCAACCACCAAAACAACGAAACCATCCAGACCATTCAACAGCTCCAATCATTCACAGGACCAATACCATCGCTTCAGGAAGTCGCTCACTTCGGCAACCGGGCCACTTCTCTCAACGCACCATCGGCATTCCCCAGTCCTCTCACCTACTGCGACGTCACCGAGGCGAGAGAATATGGCAGCGTCTTCGTCACCCCAATCTACTTGAAGCATAGCCATAATTTCCACACAAGGCTGCATGCACGACACACGAGGTACCCACTGTCATCCGAGGATCCCTGCAAACAAGCTTTTGTGAAAGATTCTCCGGAGCGAACAGAGTACAACAGGAGAACACAATTCCGTATCGCGCACTCTTCGAAAAACATACTGAAGCCTAGGAACTGGCTGAACACCAAACGATGACAACACTCACCCATGGCAGACCACTCAAACTTTCACTCTTTCCTATTGCAGCTCATCACTCTTCTGATCATGTATCCTCCCTATGTCTTTCATAATGACTCTGTACGACTATTTCCGTTTATTTCCTAAGCACCACAATCCCACATCTTTCCGTTGTCGGGGCGGGGCGGGGGGGTGACTCCTTTGTAGCGTCCTCTATAGTATCCCAATAACTCGTTAAAATGAAAAACAAATCGCCACCTAGCCGAACAAACTCCGCTGAAAATATCCGTTCACCTCAGAAGTACATTGCCTTCTACCCAACTACCCAATTCCGATTCCAAGCTACACAGCCAACTCCACACAGACCCAGCTCTATCAGCACCACAGAGTCCGATCTCGACCCCCTCAAACCAATCCTCAAGCTTCAAGCTTCCGCGCCGCACATTCCTTCGTCCGTTATTGGAGCTTGTCGAAATTCCTGCACCGATGTAACAAGCCAGTTTTCCCTACAAATCTACCTCGTTTTCTCAGAGCGAGTACACACCGCGATCATCGATGTCAGCCCGCCGACACCTCTCTTCCCCCGTCTAATCTCCCTCCCATTTGCGTGCTAGGTAACAGTACAAAAGCCCTATAAAGAAACCCGTACTCTGTAGCACACCCAAGCCACCCCGAAAACCGCAACTCTCACATCCCATAAAAGGTCAAAGAACACCAAGACGAGCATACATTCTTCCAAACTCATCTATCTATTCTCTAATCCACAACCTCGATATATACACATACATATTACACACACCCTTCTTCCCGCACACACTTAGGAAGATACTACACCGTACTATACACACCCCATTCCACATTCCTACATACGCACCTCCTTCAATCCTCTATGCACAAGCCACCCCTCTACTCTACAAATATACACGCCCCCCTCACCTCCGTTACCCTCCTCATCCCCCGCCTACAAATCCTGCAAATACCTCGCCTGAAACCGATCCCCCGTCCTGGGCATCGTATCGATAGCCCTACAAGTAACCGGCGCAATCTGCTCGAGCACCTCGCCCACCCAACCACCCAAATCAGGATTATACCCGAGTCCATTTTGCTCGTCCCTCTTGACCCGCGCATAAGCCGCCGCCAGCACCACAATAGTCCTGTACCTCGGAATGATGCTCGTCCTATCAACATCATAGTGGCGGAGCTGCATCCAAGGATATCCCGCTCGGTCGTGGCGGATGTAGGCCGGGTTGAGGTTCTGCCAGCCGGGGAAGTTGGGGATGAGGTACATTTCGCATGCGGAGAAGGCGTCGACGATGCGGCCGCGGAGAGCGAGGTGTTGGATAAATTCGTTCCAGGTTAGGTTGTCAATGTGGAAGCCGTTGGTGAGGAGGTTGCGGATGGTACGCTGGGCTTTTTGTAGGGCTTGCGGGTTGTCGTGCTGGTCGAGGAGACTGCGGATATAGAGACGCGAGGCTTTGAAGAGGATTTGCCGACGGTTGGTGGCGATCTGCGAGGACTTGTAACGCTCCTGGACGCTCGGATCGGTGATGGAATCGAACTCCGGCGTGGGTGGCGCTAGGTTCATGACTTGGGTGAAGGTCTTGACGAGCCGGTCTGCTTCTGACCGCGCTAGCTCCCAGCACTTCTCCATTTCGTCGTGTTCTTTGGCCTTGTAATGGACTTCCATGATAGCCGACAGGAGTGCAATGGGTGCTTGGTAGTTGTCATGCACAGTGGTTGCTTTGGAGGCGGCCTCGAACAATTGCTTGCAAATATCCAATGCACCACGCGTCGAGTAGAGCAGGATGACCAAGGCAAAGTATGATTGCGGAACGTTGCTGAGCTCTGGGGTGTCGATGTATCTCTTGTGGCTGGGCTGGTCGTTTGCAATCTCGGATCCGTAGTTGGCCAAAATGCTTTCACGCAACTTTTCCTCGACCTCCCTCAAGCGTGCGTGTGGGTCCGACACTTGCTGTTCTTTCAACGCCGTGAGCTCTTTGATACCCACCGCAAGTATGGAAGCTTGACGAGAGCTCTGGGTTTGAGGTATTTTTCGCCTCACCATTCTTTGATATACCCTTTGCGCGTGTCGATATTGATTCTCGCGGAGAAACCCGGTGATGACAATGGCATAGTGGAAAGCGTGAACGCGGACTTGGTTCATAGGCATCGTGACACTCAAAATCTTATACGCAGAGTTCGTCTGTTTGGCTTCAATCAGAGAGCGCATAAGGCCAGCATAAGTCCATGTATCCATGGGTATCTGCTTGTCCATCATCTGCTTGTACATGCGTCGGGTATTGGTCAAGTCTCCCTGTACGCCGTAGTAAGATACGAGGAGATTCCAGGAATGTGTGAGTATTTCATCGCGAAGGGTCCCTGCCAGCCAGCTCTGGTGCATGCCCTCCGCAATCGCTTCGGCGCCTTCGGCATCACCCGTGTTCAAAAAGGCCTGTACGTATCCAGACCTGGCGCGGCGATCCGCCTCCACCGGAACGTTGAGTAGTTTTGCTCGGGCGAACAGAGCCTCGAAAGCTTCCACATCACCTCTGGCAGCACACAAATCCAGCATCGGCCCAAATGTGTAAATGTCAGGTGCCACACCAGAGTCGAGACAGTTATTGAAGCACTCGAGTGCGCCATCCAGATCATCGGCCCTGGTGAACGCGTAGAGTAGGATGTTCCAGCAAGCCAAGTCAGGCATGAGACCGAATTCGGTGTTGATGCGCTTGAACTGGTGGACTGCACCAGCCACGTCGATCCGTCGAGCATACGCGTAGACCAGCGAAGATATGATAGAGAGGTTGACAAGGTCTGGGAACCTCTTTTGTAGCTCGCCGAAAAATCCGTGCACCTGGTCGACGTCTCCTTGTCTGGCGTAAAAGCGGATGATGTAGGTCAACACATCCGGGGTAAAGGGCGAAAAGGGGTAGAATGTCAGCAGATCTTCAATGAGCTGGCCGATAGGTTCCGTGCCATCTTTCTCGCCATGTTGTACTATCAACCTGCTGATGAGGTATCGCGACGGTCCTTGCCCAGGCCTATCGGGGCACAGGTCTCGGTACTGACGGTAGAGCTGAAGCCAGATCTTGCGCTGGTTGGTATATTCCCGGTATCGCGGCGTATCTATCATTTTAGGAATAGCATATTCGAAAAGCAGCCGCGTATATATGCCCATGGCTCCAAAGTCGCGAAACAGATCCACAAAAAAGTTCCGGATGTATCTTTCGTCAGGCTCAGGGGAGTCAATCACCTGGTTCATGACTGCCGGTACAAAGCCCATGGCGAACAATGATAAAATATGCTTGTCCTTGTTTGTGGAATTGAGTTCGTGCTGAAACTGTTGGATGTGGGCGAGGAAAGAGTGATAGTGCTCTATTAGATCTGGTAGCTGTGCGACCTGGCCCCAGATGGTCGCAGCCTCTTTTCGCAAGCTTCGATGAAACCAGTCTTGAACTCTGATGCTCAGCCGATCCGCTTGTTGTAAGAAAGTCCGGAAAACGCGTAATGTCAGATCCCACTGGTCGTCCTGGATAGTGCGTTTTAAAATCATATCTGTGCCAATGTCTATCGAGTTGGACTGCGCGGCCGCCTCCTCTTGGAGCTGAATTGCAGGGCCTATCATTCTGAGAGCTATGTAAGCAGAAATGGCGATCCGACAGTCGGCTGGCGAACGTGTCGGCAAGTCGATGGCGCTAAAGACCTGCAGCGCGCGACTTGCCATCCGCGCCATGTCCCCTTTTTCAAAGTATAAGAGTAGCCTTTTATGAAGTGCGTTGTTGCGGCTTCTCTCCGGCAAAGATGAGTAAAGCAACCATGCCAACTCTTGCTTTCCGTCTGCCTTCTTCTCGAGGACGTCCTGCAGCGCCTCCTCTCCCGTGCTCCTTAATAGCAGATGCTCTAATTCCTCCTTTGCCTGGATAACCTCCAAATCATCCGTTTCCTCTTCTTGACGAGGTTGCCAGCGCGATGTTGAAAATTGGCGCACAGCAGTCCCATTCAATGGTCTGCGTCTAACGTCCACTGCATCTGAGCCATATGCTGACAGACGACGGATCAGAGCCAGTGTCTTCTCGGGATACAGAAAGTCGAGCAGGGGAGCATCGTAGGTTCTCGTCTTTGTGTTGCTTCGCGGTCGGTCGTCGACGTCACCACCGGCGTGGTCGAGGATCGCGGAGGACGCCCACCAGACGGGCAGGAGCAGATCGCTTGCACCGTGGTGCCAAAAGGAGGAATGCAGCATTCGACGAGTGCGTAGGCATTGTGTGGGAGCTCTGAGGAGCTGGCGTCCGCCGGTTTCGAGGCATGTTGAAGCCCGCTCGAGCATTACCCGCGGCGTCACGGGCGCAACGGGTGGCACCAAGGATTACCGAGAGCGCTGGAAATTGCCCTGAGATGCGATTCTAGGACAGGACGAGTACAGACGGCTTGGAGTATGGCTGCGGAGCTTGCAGCTTCGCATGTCTCGTGATGCGTGGCGCGCAGATAAAGGAGAGAGCAATTGAAACCGAAGAACTCCAAGATGGAATGAAGAGAGCAAGGAAAATAATGTACAGGCACAATGCACAGAGCGTTGAAAGAGGGCGTGGCCGCGGCAATGAATGGATGGCGTCGTCGTCGAACGACGGCAACTTTTCATGATTACGAGAAGGGCTAGCGCGCGGTGAGGTGAGCTTCGGCACCGAGCCCGATATCTGGAATGACATCTGCCCCTCCATCCCGCCGGCCGCGACGACATCTGGACCATTGTGAAGCGCCGCCATGGATATCACCAAATTTGTAGCGGATTACCGGGAGGCTGCTTTCCTGGTGGGCGACTTCAACACCTATCGCGCACAGCTCTCGCGGCGGCTGCGCATCGTGCGCAAAAAGGTTGGGCGAACCACTGCCAAAAACGCAAAATACGCGACAAAGGCGCTTGTGACGGCAGAGGACATCAAGAAGGATGTGGAGTAGGTGTGCTCTTTCAATTTGAAATTAAAGTGCTGACTGCTAGGTTTCTGCACCTTCTACTACTCACCTCGGAGAGAGCATGGGCACACGCAATGGCCATGAAAGCTTCGCACTCGGAAGACAATGCAGACAAGAGCATCACGGGCTCCACACGGTCACACATCATCTCGCGACTGCACAAAGCGGTACGGAGCGCAAAGAGCGTGGTGGATTTGCTGTCAGACCAGGCAGCGAGCGGAGCCACCGACACCGATGTGCTTGAGGCAAAGGGATACGCATATGCGCTAGCGGGGGCAGAAGAATTTGAAAAGCAGGCAGAGGGCAACAAACCAAGTGACGCTTCGAATGAACGATGGATTCCATGCTTGAATAGCTACTCGGCTGCGCGGGTCATCTACTCCTCTCTGTACAAGGCAACCAAAAAGGACCTGTTCAAGGAGGTGCTCGCAGGCACGACTGACCCCAGCACACGATTCGCCGCTTACCAACATCGGATACCAAGAACTGTGGGCGTTGCTGAAGTTGCGAAGAAGTTCTTTCCCAAAGAAGAGACGGAGCTTGTCAAGTCACTGGAGAAGATCGATCCCTCCGCCTTTGAGGTAGAAGAGGCAACTGCCACCAGTAAGGAAATCCATGGCCAGCGAGACAATTTCTTACCTTTTTACAGCATCGAAAATAACCTGGCGAAATCGAACCGCAAACATCGTTGACGCTGCAATTGGCCTAGCACTTGTGGCTGTCGAGTCGTCCTCCGCAAAGCTAGAAGAGACTCTGAAATCGTTAAATACCCCCAAAGACCGAGCCAATGTCTACGACGACGTCGTCATCGCTAGTCAAGACGCGGCTGATGCAGCCCGAAGAGCAATCGAGGAGTTGGAGAAAGAGGGTGTGGACGAGGGAGATGCAAGAATGCAGGATCTCAGGGTGACAAGTCTTGCAGTCAACTACGACCTCATAGCATGGCGGGTCGGTCGTTACAGGGTGCTCATCGGAGCGGATGACGGCCTTGCCTTCTCCGCGAACCCTCCACAAAAGTTGCGACGACCACGCAAAGACGGCAAGGAATTGGTCGAGCGTGAAGAACCCACTGGTCGCAAATTGGCAAGGTTACGAGAGCGTGTCGCACTGTACGATGCGATTCTACAGAGCATCGACTCGATTAAGGAACTGAGAGGCGCTGTCCGCGATGCTGGATTCGTCGCCGAGCTCGACGGTCAACGCGCGTACTTCCAAGCTTTGAAGTGTCTCAATCTCTCACACTCACATGCCTTTCTCTCCGCGCCGAGACAGGCCCTCGCACTCTGCAACCGCGCGCTATCTCTTGCTTCCCAGGCTGCTTCGTCGCCGCAACCAACCTCAGGATCATCGGACATACCCAAGCTGATCGTGCCCGAGCAGCAAACGCAGACGTTGAAGAAGAATCTGCAGAACCTCACTTCGCACTACCGCGGACTGGTGGCGCTCTCTCAGCTGTCCTCCACCTCGGAAAAGGGACAACAGCCAAACGGCGCGCCCGTTGTTGAGCGACTCAACGAATATCCGTCCACAGGTGTTGTGGACCTCACTAACCTTGTCACTTGGCCCCCCAAGCTCAAGCCTGTGCCCGTGAAGCCAATGTTTCTCGATGTGGCGTGGAACTACGTCGAATATCCCGGGCGCAGTAACAAAGTGCAGGAACAAGCGGCAGAAAAGAGGCAGGTGGAGGAGACCAAGGTGGAAGAAGCGAAACCGGCGAAGAAAGGTTGGTTCTCATTCGGCAGATAGGAGACACCACACAAGCCGCAGGGGCGCGTGCGAGTGCAATCCCGTGATCCCGGTTTTTCTTTTATTGAGGGCCCATAGTCTGCATTTCGGAGAGCTCCCGGCGAGGATGTGGTGTTCAGTAGATGAAGTTATCAACTCACGGCAGCCGAAATGGCAGCTTGAAGCGCTCCAAAGAGCTTGCTCCAAGGGTTCGCACTACCATAGCCGTCTGAAAGGGCTATATCTGTCTCCTTCAACATTCATCGGTGGTCGTCTCATGAAGTTTATTGGCTGACGTCGAGCACGGGGCAATTATAAGCTGGTGGAATGTTAGGCCGTTTTCTTTGGTGGGGTTAGCGCGGGCTCTATGAGATTTCGTTTGTCTGTGCCCCTGATCAGCATCATATCATATCGTAAGCGCTCAGAGCCGCTGCAGGTACGCGCCGAAGAGTTGAGAGGGGAACTGTCAGCCCTGCAATGGGGCGTTCAGCTGAGCCGTTGGAGAAACATCTGGCGGCTGGGTGTAACGGGAGCTTGCACCGAGTAGGCAGGCTGTGTCATTGGCGATTCACGGGGATCGCGGGCGTGGATATCTGCACGACAAAGGTGAAAAACATCAGCGTTGAAAGGAGGCGGGCTTCTCGTAAGGTCATGCAGGTCACCAAATTGGATCTAATTAAGCCCCGACTTGTTGCGCGATAGTGCTATCGACGCCCTAGCATACGGGACCCCCTTTAAGCTTATCCTGAAGAGAATGTACCTTGCATGTCATCTCAACCTCGACCGTGTCGTCTTCCTCGACACCGCTTTGACGCTCTTTGACGCTCTTTCAACACTCTTTTGACCTGTACTCGTTGTACTGTCGCTCTTTACTACGCTCTCTACCGTAATACCAGACATTCATTCACCACAGTTCCCGCGTTCTTGTGTTTACTTTCGTGTCCATAGCTCTCCGATTCGCATACCTTCGGCGTGATCAGTCTATTGTCATAGAGAGACGCCCTGCGTTTCTCCGTCCTAACAAACCACGGCTTCTGCACTGGCGACGTCTATTCTCCCTCGGCCCCAGGCCTCCGAATCGTTTCGCCGCCCGTCAATACTGCAGGCGTTTGACCTGCCCGGCTTCAAGACGGCGTCTCCGCTCCATGACCAGCCCGCTCTGCCGTCGATCGGCCACGAGATATCACGACCCTCCTCGACCTCGACGATACCGTCTCTCCAGGCCCAGCTCCAGCACCAACACCAGCACCAGCGGCACGCCAGTCACGCTTCTGTGCAGCTGCCCGCGCTGTCGACCCTGGCTTCAGTCGCAACCAACAGCCCCGCAACGAACAAAAACAGTAATGACAATAATGATAATCTGAGCCGCGGCACCCCTAACAAGATGCCGTCGCCGCCATTGAGGTGCGTTCTATTGTCGCTGTTCCTGTTTGGAGGGCATTCACTGCTCGGCGCGACGCGAGCTGGAGCTCAAGCTTCGCTGCGCTCGTGGCTGCTGTGCCCGCCCGTAGCGCCTTCCGTCTTCCGCCTTCCGCCTTCCTAGGCTTATCGAAAGTCTTGGCACCTTCCGCACTAAACTTTTCATCCCCCTCCCACTGACCGCGACGCAGACCCTCCAATGGACACAGCATGACTTACGCAACCGCCGCGCCTGCAACCGCTGGCGGCCAGCCAAACCAGCCCGTAAGACCTCCTCTGTCGCGGTGTGGACTTGGATGGGCATCTTTGCCGGCCCTCGCCAAAAAGTTGCCCTAATCCTTATCGCGATCTCCAATCGATAGCAAGTCACTGACCTCATTTCTCCTTCTAGGCCGTCTGCCAGAACTGCACCACGACCACCACTCCGCTCTGGCGACGCGACGAGGCCGGCGCCGTGCTCTGCAACGCTTGCGGCCTCTTCCTGAAGCTGCACGGTCGTCCCCGCCCCATATCCCTCAAGACCGATGTCATCAAAAGCCGAAACCGCGTGAAGACGGGCGTGCCTGGCGGTCGTAAGAAGGTACTATCCATCTTGATCTCTCCCTTTCACACCTGCTGACTAACTGAAGACCGAATCCAATGGCCTCCCCGCTGCCCACCCCGACGCTGGCGCATCCCTCGGTTTTGCTCAACCGCGCCGCGCCTCGGGCAAGATCTCGTCGGGTCTATCCGACCGCTCGCAATCACCCATCTCTCGCACCGGCACGCCAAACTTCGGCCACCCGTCCAACATCGCTCCCCAGCACATGTTCGATGGCGTCCTAAATGAGAACGCGTTCCACTCCCCACAGATGCCCAACTTCCCTCTCCGCAACCCCTCTCCCGCACCCTCCTCGATAAATGGCTCCCATCTCGAACCGCCGCTTGCATACGACACCTTAGCCGCGCAGAACACCGCTCTAAAGACCCGCGTATCCGAGCTCGAACTCGTCAACGACCTTTTCCGTGGACGGGTGACCGAACTAGAAGGCAGCGAGAAGGCAGCACGATCAATGGAAGCACAGCTCAGGGCCGAGCTCGAGCAGGTCAAGCAACGCGAGGTTGATCTGAAGAGGCGGCTGGATGAGCTGGAAGGCGAGGGACCACGGCACAAGAAGATGCGAATGAGCGACATGATCGATGAGAGCCGAGTGGGGTCACCCATCAGCTCACTGACAGAGTAGCATCTGTCAGTTGAACAAGACTTGGCCCTTCCTTCCCATCTTGACGACATTTACGCCCGCTGAACATGGTTCGCTTATCTTTCTCGGCGGGACAGTAGCATAGCTGTCGGCTTATAACCGCAGTGAATGGTAAAGAACCTGCTCGGCCCGTCATTCTCTGTCTTCAATATCCGTCACTCATTTGCCCCGAGCCTTGCGTCGACGTGATGAGCTCAGTTTAGGTCACCCTCGACCACGTAATGTCTGAATACCAATTCCCCCACTCGTCTGCCTCTGGCAGCACAGTCTTGTATTTTAATATTTCTTTCACTTTTCCCCCTCCCTTTGTATGGATGCGTCTACCCCGTGGGACTGTGGATGTAAGGACACGGAGGCTTCAGTTTCGGAACGAGGCGGACGCGGATGCGGATGAGGTCGGCTTTATGTGATGGGTTGTCTATGCAGTCAGGACGGCTGACTAACAATGAACGGATGGGTGGATGGATGGATCAATGGGATCACAAAAAGTATTGTTTGGCATAACTACAATGGGACATGATGCAAGTGGATTCTAAGCCGTCATTCCAAACCTTCATGTGGTTGCTAAATGTGCACAACTTGTAGAATGCTGTGTGGCCACGGCCAACCGGTCATATAATCCAACAACACGAACACAAAACTTCGTCACCGCAGACGGCCCGTGGCCGTTGAGCAAAGAACGCCGTGCGCGCAGCAAAAGGGAATGAGAGAAACCCTAAAACGGAAAGGATGACTGTGCACGTGACGCACTAGTCAACATTTGCAGCACCTGTTAATTAGGATGTGTTGGTTGACGTGCACGCAAGCTAGGGTGCGAAGCTTGCGATGCTCAGATCCCACACCTTAACGTGTTGGAGCGGAGTGGCCATCACCTGATGAAATGAGATATGACGAGGCGGTCTGGAGGATGTACAGACAAATGTACAGATAGCAGGGCCCGAGAGGGAGGCACCATTGAGATTGTGAAGAACACTGAAGTAGACTCAGGGGGTGCTGGGAGTTTGGGTATATATCATGGCTTCTTTCCATCGATGTTTGGATTCTTCTTTCTTCTTTCTTCACTACAGTCTACCAAGTCCTCAGGTCTTCCATCGGTCTTTTTCACGCTCGCTCGCGCAGTCACTCTTTTTTCTCTCCAGTCACTCATTATTCATTACTATTGCTATTCATTTCAACCTCTAATACCAAACTCCTCACCACCACACCCTACTCAACCACTGAATATTCAGCACAAAAAATCGCCTTCGAAATGCAGTTCCTCAACCTCGCCCTCGCCATGCTCACCGTCGGCTCCGCCGTCGCTACTCCTAACAAGGTTGCACGCCAGGGCCCGGTAACTGGGCCAGGAACTCCTCCGACAGACGTTCCCCGTGCTGCCGTCCCCGTCAGCCAGCCGACGTCCCCCGCGGCGGTGTCGGCGGCTTGCGATGAGGTGGCGAACACGCAGAGCCGTGTTAGTATTGAACTGTCTTCCATTGGTACGCTTTCACCCTTTCTGACCCATCCCATCCCCTATCCACAAGCTCCACACACCTCCCACCCCCAACAAACCCACCCCGCTAACACCCCCGCGCAGACAAAGTCATCGCCGGCTCCGTCGTCGGACGGGACATCGTCCCGCTCGTCACCTCCTCAGTCGACAACATCGTCTCCGCCGTGCACGCCCTAACCTCGACCGTCGTCCCGCTCGTTACGGGGCTCGTCTTCCCCCTCGTCGAGGCCGAGCTTTCCGCCGTCCCCGAGCTTTTGCAGCTTGTGCTGGAGTTGGTGCAGGGGATCAAGAAGGAGGTTGAGGGGCTTTTGGGGGCTGTTGTTGGTGGTATGTTCTTTCCCTTCTCTTCCCCTCCCTTCGCGTGCCTCTCCTCTGCTTGCCTCGTCCGCGTCCCTGTGCAGATGGGGGTGGAGGGAGGCTGTGAGATATATGCCGGAGAGGAGTAAAAAGTTAACAAGTGCAATAGATGTCCTCGCCGCAGTCCAGTCCGAAGTCGCCATCCTCCTGCAGACCCTGAGCCCGGTCGTAGGACCTGTCCTCTCGCTCGCGGACGGCGTCCTTGCTACCGCCGCGGGACCGGTTGTTGGCGAGGTGCAGGGTCTGCTTGGCGAGGTTACTGGGGTTGTTGATGAGCTTTTGAGCCCGGTTGAGGGGCTTTTGGATACTTTGTTGTAGAGGTGTAGTTGAGAGGGTTAGAGACATAGGGGGGGAGGGGAAGGGATTTGGGGAAGAGATGTTCAAGGGTGGGGGACGTGAGAAGCGGGGTTGTGTGGTAGGGAGGGACGTTGGGGAATGCTTAGAGTAGAGTAGTAAATATCCCGAAAACCTCGAGGCGGCTTTTCCTTATCGCAATGTGCATCCATTGCCCTTCCTACCCATTCCACATCTAATCAAACTCAGCTCTTCACCATACTACTTATCGATCCTCCAGTTCCGTCGAAACAATTCCCTAGCACCTGTTACGCGTCTCTCGTCAGCCTCCCCAGAATCCCACATCTCCCCTCCCCTTCCTTCCCCCAAGCTGGCGCCCTTTTCACCTTCCCCGTGTCCGGATCCAAAAACCGCACAAAACCCATCCAAAAAAAAACTTCCCACTAGCCTCGAAACGACCTTCTTCTCTGCTGTGGATAATACCACCAGGTCACTAGCATTACAGTTAGCGTTGGAGTTACTCGCAAAGCCTCCGCATTACAGTACTAGGACATAAGTATCCGGACCATCCGAAAAAGTGGAAACCACCAACCACAGAAAATACCCACCACGAT